>ONZH01006641.1:0-17565 GCA_900303285.1 Rhinella marina | reverse complement strand
GAAACAGTTGCTGCTGATGCACCAGCTCTGGCCCTGCTTCTCCCTCTGGCCACACCACTGCGTCTTACAACCTGTTCTGGTGCAGCACTCGCCTCCGCCTCAGAAGCAATGTCTTCACTCGGCATATCAACCCAGCTTGGGTCAGTCACCTCGTCATCCTCCGATTCCTCAGTCTTCTCCCCCCTCGGAATTCCTCCCCTAACAACAACTTCACCACTATCTGACAACCGTGTCTCCTCATCGTCCGACACCTCTTTACAAACTTCTTCCACTAACTCAACATTGTCATCATCATCATCATCACCCACAGACTGCGACAGTTGGAAAACTTGGGCATCGGGAACGAGGTCAGCAGCAACATGAGAAGTGGTTTGTGACTCTGGGAAGGGTCCAGAAAACAGTTCCTGAGTATGCCGGATCACATTCCAAATTTTCCTGGGAGGGGGCAGACTGGGGGGAAGGAGGTTGAGGTGGAGGAGCCATAGGAGTGCTCCCTTGGGTAACGTGGGTGGACTTTGTGGAAGACTGACTGGTGGACAAATTACTTGAAGCATTGTCCGCAATCCACGAGATCAGCTGTTCGCACTGTAGTGGTTTCAACAGTCCTCTACCACGTGTCCCTGTAAGTTGATACATGAAGCTAGGGAGTGTAGCTCTGCGGAATTCCCCTGCTCCCTCATCAGCGGGTACTGTCTCACCCTGCCCAGGACCACGGCCTCTGCCCCCTGCAGTAATTGAATGCCCACGCCCACGCCCTCGACCCTTAGCCCTGGGGTTCAACATTTTTTGTATATAGGTGTATGATAAAAAAAAATAAAAAAATTACACGGGCCTGGTATACTGAAACCCACAAACTTGTTAAGTCCGGTAGAATTAAGTGACGTACAGAAAGTGTCACCTGGACAGTATATACGGATGGGAGACTGTGACACACAGAAAGGTTACACACAGCTGAGTAAAAAGGATTTGTATCACTGAGCTAAAACAACTGAAAAAATATTTTTTTTTAATATTTGTTTTTTTTATATTTTTTATAAAATTTTGTTTTTTTGGGAACGTGACATGCAGGAACTATGGTAAAACTGACTGACACCCTGTTAACGGTGGCTATTTCGTCTGCAACCCAAACAAATGTCGCAGAGAGTTTTCTGGATCAAGCTGTAGATGATATTGGTAGCAAATGTCTTGGTTGTATTGTGTGACGTACAGAAAGTGTCACCTGGACAGTATATATGGATGGGAGCTAGTGTACTGAACTGTCACACACAGAAAGGTTACACACAGCTGAGTAAAAAGGATTTGTATCACTGTGCTAAAACAACTGAAAAAATATATATATTTTTTTATTTTGTTTTTTTGGGAACGTGACGTGCAAGAACTATGGTAGAACTGACTGACACCCTGTTAACGGTGGCTATTTAGTCTGCGACCCAAACAAATGTCGCACAGAGAGTTTTCTGGATCAAGCTGTAGATGATATTGGTAGCAAATGACTTGGTTGTATTCTGTGACGGACAGAAAGTGTCACCTGGACAGTATATATGGATTGTAGTGATTGTGCTGAACTGTGACACACAGAATGGTTCCACACTGCTGTGTGCAATGGATTTGTATCACTGAGATAGAACAATAAAAAAAAAAACAGGGTTAGATATGGCGATAGCTGCACTACTAGTGCCAGCCAGCCGAGCCAGGAGACAAAAAAAAATTTCTTCTAGCCCTTAGAAGGGCTGTTGGATTCTTTGTGGGTGATTCCTGCCTAACAGAGAACTAAATGAAGGCCCTAACACTGTCCCTGAAAGGCAGCAGCTCTATCCCTAACGACATCCAGACAGCATCTGAGCCGAGCTCCGCGGCCAGTCACTAGTATATTCCAGGGTCATCTGATCAGGCCAGCCAACCCCTGCTATCGACATGTAAGGGCCCCACGTGATGCTGGGTGTACTGTAGAGTCTCCTGGCTTGTGATTGGCTGTGTTTATAGGCGCCAAAAAAGCACGATGCGGAAGTTGCCATTTCCTCAAGTATGGCGAGATACTCGTCCGAGCTGCAAGTACTTACGAGTACCCTAATACTCGAACAAGCACCAAGCTCGGACGAGTATGCTCGCTCATCTGTAGCAATGATCATTCAACCTCTACAGACACAAACTACGACACCATCAAAGTGATGATCGGCATACATTTATAGTAACTCCAATATATAAGATAACAGCAGACTGCTTCTTTTCAACAGAGGGGTTACAATCTTGATTACATGCGTTGCAGTCACTTAACAGAAGTGTATTTTACAGTATGAAGGATGAGAATTAATACATAACAGAGACATCATGTAAAAGTTGTATAGATTTTCCTTAGCATTATAATTAAACAATTGTTCACCCTAGAGGCCTTTCAGGCAGACTCCCTAACATGGCCAGACCTGCAAAGGGAATCATATTTACCTGATTCCCATCATTGGTTTCCAGCTCCTTCATTTCCCCCATGTTGCTGCAGCTCTCAGGTCTCACCATGTAAATATCCAGTATGGCCGCTGCAGCCAATATCTGGCTGCAGCAATAACATGTCTCCCATTCATTGTGTTGTATGACACATGAGAGACACGTTAATGCTGCAGCCAGTCTTTGGATACAGTAGCAATGTGACCCGAGCCAAACCAAATGATTTGGAGGGACCTGACAGCCGCAGAGGCACAGGGGGAGCAAAGGAGTGGGAACCCAGTGGCAGAGATCGGGTAAGTATGATTACTCCACAGGTCTGGCCACTCTGAGGGGTCTGTCCAATAGAAAAAAATTAAAGTTGTGTCTTTCTTACTAATCAGGGTATGAACTCAAGAGTAGCTGGCTCACAATGGAAAACCTGAAGCATATCTAGCTGAAATGTGTACCAGCAAAATAATTTGGTGTGGTTTCTGCTGCCGACTTCCGTACAGAAAAACTTCAGATTTACTACAGATTTCACAATCTGCATTGCAATTTGTAGTTGAAAATCCACAACATTGACACCATATGTAGCCAAATTTCCTCTTTAATAGCAGATGTTAACTGAGGGCTTCTAAAAAGCAACCTGCCATCAGATTCATGTTTTGCATTGCCTGGCAAGGAGGTGAAATGGTAGTTTGGCTAAAATATATCATAATCAAAACAAATTATTCTGGCATGAAGAAATCCACAGAGTATGTGGTATAAACTTAAAGGGGTTGACCCACGAAAAATATTCTACAGTTTTCAAACCAGAACCTGGATCTGAATACTTTTGTAATTGCATGTAATTAAAAATGTTTTATAGCTACTGAGTTATTCAATAAAATGTATCTGTATAGGACCACTTAATTTCTTATTTCTTTGACCTGTTCGCTGAGAAAGCCGCACATGATTAGTTTCATCTTTTAACTGCCTCCTGAGCTGTGATAGGGAGAGCATGGACACACCTCCTGATCTGTGATAGGGAGAGATGAAACACACCTCCTGAGCTGTGATAGGGAGAGCATGGACACGCCCCCTGAGCTGTGATAGGGAGAGAATGGACACGCCTCCTGAGCTGTGATAGGGAGAGCTGAGACACGCCTCCTGAGCTGTGATAGGGAGAGCTGAGACACGGCTCCTGAGCTGCAGCAGAAAAGATACTCCCCTGAGCTGTCAGCTTGATATAAATCTAGCAGAGCAATGAATGGGGAGATCTCTGGATCCATGTGAGGTACAGGGCTGGTTCTAGCTTTGTTAGAAAGAGGTTTTCATGTACTATATGATGTCTGGTTTTCATTTTTTACATTATTCGTGGGATAACCCCTTTTACAATCCTGAGGTGCCACCATAATAACTCCGGCACATCTTTAGACTGTCTAGTGTAAACTTACCCTTAAATATTCTAAGTAGTGATGAGCAAATCAAAGTATCTGATGAGGACTTGTTTGTCACGAAGGCGCTTTGTGGTAACAAATCAATTTTTCCTCACATAGAGGTTAAAAAAAACTAAAACATACTCACCTCATCCATTTGAGCATGGAGAGGCCGTTGTGGCCATCTTGATTTGAAGTCACCATGTCATCACGCTGGCCAGACACAACAATGTCATCAAGGATGATGTCACCATGTCTGCCTAGAGTGGTGACGTAATTGCATCATCACATCAGTGTGTGCAAGTTTTCTTCAATCTATATGGATGTGATGGCTTCTCCAAGATCAAATGGAAGAGCTGAGAATTTTTTTTTTTAAACCCATGATTAAGCCCTTAAAGGCCTTAATGTAACTCTCAGATGCCACTATCAGCATTGAATGCAGCATCCAAGGTGTTCAGTGACATGGGCGGTGTGATTGTCATTCACCATCATTGCGCCCGCTACATGCTGTACAATGGAATACGATTTGTGACAAAGTAATTAGTAACAAATTGAGTGTCTTGTTGAAATTCGAACAAAGCAGCCAAATTAAGTTTTTGAAAACTTCACTCTTCACTAATTATAAGGGTAAATTCACACCTGCTGTAAAAGCCTGCCATAGTTGACTACATCAGCTTAGCCAGATACTGCCATTCACAGATGGACCCCATTGACTAAAATTGAATCTGAACAATTTCCATCATAAATGACAGTTTTCGGACAAAAACCATTGCATGGAATGTTTTTTTGTTTGGCGGAGGGAAAGCATTTTGCCAAAAGCGGATGGATTCCTGCTGGATCCTATTATAGTCAAAGGGCTCTGGGGGTGATAGCATTATCTGTCTTGATCGGATCCAGTTCTCTGCCAGAACAGTCTCCCAGATTAGGTGAATTCAAATGTGAAACAACCATTTATTAACCAGCCTCATCATTTTAAAACCAAGTCAGGCACTGTGGGAAAAGTTCACTGTATGTCTTCTCTCGGCTCATGGTTCAGACAGTATCATATGAATGACAGGTTCCCTATATGCTGGATCTACAGGAATAAATCTATCACTTGCTCAGCTAGAATGAAAGATTGGGTTATCTGGTGTACATAATCCCTTCAAGTTACCTAGGCTATTCTAATTTATTTTAGTAATGAAGATCTTGTTTTCTGTTCTGGTTTAGTCAGTATATTCCACATCTTAGGTAAGAACATACACAGCACTATCCCATTACCGGAAGCCAATATAGCAAACACCTCTACACTGACCATACTTTTTCCCTTACTGCTCAGATAGGCCGGGATGGCACAGATCCATACACTGCAGAACACCAGCATGCTGAAGGTGATGTATTTGGCTTCATTATAGATATCAGGCAATGTCCTCACCATGAAAGCTAGAATTAAACTCACTGATGCTAGAAACCCCATATAACCCAACATGAGGTAAAAGGCCAGTTTTGACCCTTCATTACACTGAATGATGATCTTTCCGGGATATGAGTCCATGTCTATCTCCTGAAATGGAGGAGAAAATGTCAACCAAAGTATTCCATTCAGGACCTGAGCAAATGATAAGGTCACCACTAAAAAGTTGGGAAGCTTAACACCAATACATTTTCTCCAGGAGCTGTTCGGAGTGGTGGCCTTGAAAGCAATACAAACCATAATAGTCTTGGCCAAAGTAGATGACAACACAACAGTGAAGCAGATTCCAAAGGAGATATGGCGGACCATGCAGGTTGTGTCCACTGGTTTACCAATGAAGAGGACAATACAAAGCAAATTAAGCTTGAGAGAAATAAGGATAATAAAGCTGAGGTTACGATTATTGGCTCTGACAACAGGAGTATTCCGGAAAAATATAAATATTCCAATGATTAATGTAATGGCGATAGAAGAGAATACAGAAAAGAATAAGAAAACATAAGCTAAAACATCATTTTCATAAGAGAGAAAGTCAATAACTTTAGGGACACACTTGTCTCTGGTCTCATTTGGCCATTCAGTGTAAAAACACTTTTGACAGTTTTCAGCATCTGAAATATATAAATGGAAAGTATTAGGAAAATGAAATTTAGGAAACATGTAAAGAAGTTATCCTAGAAACAAACAAAAAAAAAATAAAAAATATATATATAATAAAGGGTACCTTGTGTTTTTGTTGTTTTTTCTTTTTACTGAAAACATGCTTGACAATACCCCTAGACATCTATCTGTTGTTTTTTATTCTGTTGTCCTGTGCTCCTCTGTACTCCGTAGTGTTTGCTCAATTTATGAGATGAGACAATTCATTCAAAATGAATAAGCTTCATTATAAATTTCATAACAATTTGTCCATTACATGAAACTAAAGCTTTTGATGTACTTTAGTTTCTGATGAACTGTGTAAAAGCAGCACCCAGCACTATTTTACTTTATTTGTGGGCAAAACCATAAGGAAGGAAGAACATAGCAAATGATGGTGGGAAGGAATGTGGTGAGGGCTTGTCCTGATTGGCTCACAGGCTGAAAGCCAATCAGGGGCAACAATTCAGGAACGTCCTTTGCTGAGAATGTCATAGTAGCTGGTGTGTTGTGGCAGTGTCTGACAAAAAAAATTGTAGAATTAAGCTACAAATCTAGTTGCACCAAGTACACTGACTATAGGGAGAGAATAAGGAGATATAATTAGTTAAACTTTAGGGAATCTGATTAGAGAAAGCTTTAAGGAAACGTTTGAGGGAGTGAGGAAATGGTTGCCAAGTTGTGTATTTAATATAGCTGCTAAAGCTGGTTGAGCATTAGAAAACCCTCTTCAAGAAAAAGAAACTCTTTTATTTCTGTATGTGAACTAACATCTAGTTTTTAAAGTGTCCACTTTGTTTTATAGATAAGTAATTCTATAATGCCTTGATTCTGTAAATGAGGTGGAATTGCGGTACTAATACTACTGCTCTTGGGGTGTCCACATTGCTTTATAGATAAGAAAGTCTATAACACCTTGATTCTCTAAATGGGCTTAGAAAGCGGTCTAATACTACTGTAATTGGAATGTCCACATTGTTTTGTAGATAAATAATTCCATTACCGTAGGTCTTGATTCTTTAATTGGGGTGAAAAAGCGGTCTAATACTACTGCTACTGTGGTGTCCACATTGCTTTATAGATTAAAATTTTTATAACGCCTTGAATCTCTAATTGGGTTGAAAAAGCGGTCTATTTTTAGAGTTATTTGGGTTTCCACCTTATTTTATAAATAAGTAATTACATTAAGCCTTGAATATGAAATTGGGGTGGAAAAGCGGTCTAAGAATACTGCTATTGGAATTTCCACCTTGTTTTATAGATAAATACTGTAATTCTGCTAACTGGGTTGAAAAAGCAGTCTAATACTACTTCTAGCGAGGTGTCCACATTGATTTATATAAAAATAATTATATAATGTCTTGCTTTTATAATTAATTGGGTTAATAAAGCTGTCTAATACTATTGCTATTTTACATTTACAGTTACAGTACAGCTTGTCCCACAAACAGGTGCCACAACCTTTTTACGGAACCGGCAGTGGCCAAAATGTTTCTAGAACTGGCAGAAGTAGCAGTAGAAGAAGTGTGGGGGTGTAGAAGCAGTCACAGCACCAGCCCAGAGCTGCCACTGTCATCCAGTGGTCATATTTTGACCATCAACCCAGCTGTCCTTGAATGGTTGACTTGGTCTTCAACATCATCTCAACTCACATCAGACAGCCACAGCCAGGAGTCAATGGGTTCCTCTGATACCATGCTTAGTTGGCATGGCCACGCTCTTTTTTTGCTCCTTCTGCTCAGGAAATATTGTATTCTGCTGGCTCTGCTGCCAGAAAAGATGAGCTTATTGAGGACAGTCAGTAGCTACTGCCCAGCCCAGATGTGGAGGAGAAATCCACTGCTTCTTCCTGTAGGAGGGCAAGTGGCAAAGATGAGAGTCACGTGGGAGCAGGTGTTGCAAGCAGTCAGGGCTGCGGCCATGTTACTGGTGAAGATGATATCACTGATGTGTAGATAGTAGCGGATGATGTAGCCAATTACACTTGGGGGCCGAGTGAAGAAGGAAATTCATCACCATCATCAGGGGGTGAGGGTAGCAGCTCAGCCTGCAGGGGGTAAGCATGGCTTTGTGCCAACAGGGTGGAAGCAGTGTGAGGTCTAGAGCCAAACGTGCTCAAGGTAGACCATCTGCTAATCAGAAGCTTACCTGTCCAGAAACAACTAGCAGGGCCCAGCTTCATAGAGGCAGTAGCAGGCAGTCAGCACGGAGTGGTAGAGGGAGGGTGGTAAAATTCTCTACTCGCTGGTGTGGGAATTTTTTGTCAAGTCAGCATGGCTGTATGTAGAATCTGTGGACAGAAGGTGAAGTGTGGCCAGAGTGCCAATGTTGGCATCACGGCCCTACATCAACACATGGATCGTCATAATAAAAACACCGTGGCACTAATGTTGTGGTATAACCTGAGGTATCTCTTAGAGGTCTGTACCCCTTTCCAAGCATTCAAGGCTCCACCGACTCAGCAGAAGAGGACTGTTGGTGCTGATGCTCCTCCTCCTAGTTCTCATCACGTATTTCACCAGAAATCAATCACCGAGGTGATTGCAAAAAGACAACAGTATGCATGCACTCTAGTGACACAGAAGCTGGCCAAGTTGCTGGTACTACAGTGCCTCTATTTCCATGTGGTTAACTCTGCACCTTTCAGATAACTGAAGGCTTGTGCCGACACATGGTGGATAGTCCCACGCCATCATGAGCAGAAGGTGGCACAATCCTTGAGCCTATCAGTATCTTGTACAGTTCTTGGCAGTGTTGACATGTGCTGTAAATACGGTCAAGGACAATATTTGTCCTTTACGGCCCACTGGGGAAATGTGGTTCCAGCCCCGGCATACCATCAATGCTGTCTGCTCAGGCCCTTTGAGGAGGCCACTTTCTGCTTTCTGCGCTCACACTCCACTGCCATGACTTTTGGAAGGGGGTGGATTGGGCAGCACCAGCGTCATCAGCAGCAACTTAAGTCTTGAGTCTCTAATGAGCACTTTTCTTCACCCGTCTACTGAAGAAACCACCCAGCAGCACCAGGACATGGAGCAGAACCTGAACCAGCAGATGGTGGAATGCTTGGACAGTACCCTGCCACCCCAGATTCCCTGGACTACTGGGCAGTCAAACTTGATTTGTGGCTGCAACTGGCCGAGTTTTCCCTGGACAAGTTTTTCTGCTCAGCCAGTAGTGTGTCATCAGATCCGGTGTTTAGTGTGGCTCATAGGATAATTACCCCAGAAAGAACTCACCTTCCTTCACAAACTGTAGAGAGACTAAACTTTGTAAAGATGAATCAGGTGAAATTCAGCTGGGATTTCCTCATGCCGGTGCCTGATGCATTAGAATAGATAATTCTGGCAGCCCCACCAAAATATTGTGAAAAATGGCCCATTACTCCTGGCCATGTGCTTCAGTCTTCTAATGCTGCCAACCACCTGATGCCACACACTTGCTGCCATCTTCTCCTCCTGCCACCATCTTGTGCTGTTACAACCACTGCTGTTGCACCTCCCCCCCACCCCCTCACCACAATTAACATGTGTGTGTTTATAAATAGAGGCAGGCATACTGCTCCCATTAGCGCATACATTTTGTATATGGAGAGAAAGAGCAAACATTTGTAAACAAAAAATAAAAATACATGTATACATTACTATTCACTCAAGCACTGGTGGTGGGGACTGTGCATGCTCACCCTGTACAAGTGAAGAAAGCAACACTTCTGATGTGTAACCAAGCTAATGATTCAAAATATTCTGATATCTAAACATAACATCATCAAAAGAGATGTAACCTTCAGTATGGGGGATGCATCACCAGTTTGTGAGGGGAGCCTCCTGGAACCCCACACACATTGGCCACTGAATATCTGTTTGTGTTCAGTGGTCCAGTGACAACATCATATCCCCTATCCACAGAAAAGAGGATAAGTATCTGATCAGCAGGGCCCGATTGATGGGACACCAAATGATCATGATAAAGGTAGTTCACTGTTCCCTTGTTTGAATGGAGCAGATTTCCAGCTCTTTTCAGCTGTATGAATCTACTGCAGATAGTTGAGTGCTTGTAGTCACCTATCTCTGACAGTAATATAGAAATAAATAGAGCTGCGGACACCAGTGTTGTCATGATACCAAAATTTGGATTTGGTTTTGAATCAAGAAAAAGTATTGCAATACTCAATACATATGTTGCTGGCTCAATATGATTACAACAATACTAAACTATTGCAATTCATTGAAGGTACTAACGTTATAAAACCCTGTGCCTCATATTAATACATGCAAACAACATAAAGCACATACCTATAAAACTGCAGGCAACCTCCTGCAGCAAGATCTTCCTGGATGCTAAAACATTAAAGGACCTTTGGTGACATCATTGCCATGTGATTTTATTGGTTACATGGCGATGACATCACCAAGGGTTATTTAACATATCAGCTTGCAGCATTGCTAGGACGTGGTGAGTTTTTCTTTCCCCTTCCATCCTCTTCTCTCTTCCCCACCCACCTTTCCTCCCTCACACCCCCTTCGGGCAAACTTTATTCATTGTTGGCAGTTACTGGCAGTGTCAAAATGAGGCAGACAATAGAGTAGCTTAGTATTGGAAAAACGCTAATCTTCTCATTGTATCAAACCAGTTATCTTACTGTTGTGTTATTTTCTACTAATTAGACACACACTCTGGGACTGAGGAAGACACATTCAGGAAGGATACATGAAACATTTCTTGTTTTGATGTTATAAAGTGTCTATGAGTCGTCAACTGAGTCATCAGTCACTCACACCTATAGACCTTCCCGATTAGTTGAGCCTGGCTACAAGGCGTTATGGCCACCAGTGTTGAGCAAATCAAAGTCAACGAAGGGAAAATTCAATTTGTCGCAAAGCTGAATTTCCCATGCTTCGTGGTAGCAAATTCATTTTTCCTGAAAAGGTGTAAAAAAAATAATAATCATACCTACCTCATCCAGCTGCCATCTTGATTGAAGATCTCACACGGAATCCTGTGTGCGGTGAAGTATGACTTCACTACTCCGGCTGACGAGATTATTGTCATCATGCGCCATGCATGATTTCACTGTAGATCTTCAATCAAATTTTTATTTTTTTATTTTACACCTAATTATTGCTATGCATGAACACAGTATCTGAGGGGTACAATGATTGGGACTGGCACAATCGGCACTCCTAGTCATTGTACCCACTACTCACAAAGAAATGTGCTCCATGACAAAGTCATTCGTCAAAAAGCAAATGTTTTTGCAAAATTCGACAGAGCAGCTGAGTCGAATTTTTGAATACTTTGCTCATCTCTAATGGTCAAACCTGGAGGGCTGACATTCCACCTGAGGTCATGTGATCCTTCATTGTTTACTAATCTACTAAATTGACCGCTGTCATTTTGAATTAATTGTGTGGGAAGAATCCCCAACGTTTTGGATTTGCTGAAAACAAGTTTTTGAGGAAATCTCTAACACATTTGATTTGTATAGAATCAGGTTGCTCATCTCTTTTCTTTACAATATTGTGTTGACCAAAGATGGACGGTAAGACAGGAGACATCTGAATTATCAATCTTATATTTTTGTAGTTTCTATTACCAGATGTATTGGAAATTTCTCCTTCAGAACATAAGACACAGTCATAGCAGCATATTTGATATCCTTCTATCACAGCTTTTCTGAAGCCTGGAAGACACATTTTTGAGCATCGGCTATATGGCATCTATGACAAGAAAAAGAAGATAAAAATGTGGTTTAGCTTAGTTGATTTTATTGAAGATTGCATATGCACTGCTGTCTTTTTTGCAACTTAATTATTATTTATTTTTATTCTCCAGGACTAGAAGAAGAGGTCTCCTTTTCCCCCAGAACATCACCACATCTTTTTATTGATTGGGTGTGACATTTTGTACTGTAGCTCAGCCCAATTTACCTCAGTAGAGCTGAACTACAAAGCCAAGATATAAGCCATGGACAGGTGTGATGTCGTTCTATTCCTGGACAACACTTTTAAGTGTTGAAATATCACAGAAATCCACACAACATAGAGCTCCACAATGCAATATATACAGTGTAGAGGAGATGGAGCAGAAGTTGTATAGAAAAATATAAGAAAGATAATATAAGAAAAACAAGCTTGAACATTCATAAGTGCTCCAAATTCCATCATCATTGTCATATCAATAATGGACATCAACAAAGTAACATGAAAATATTGACCCTGATCATGCCTACAAAAGACATTTTGCACTCCCTTAATAAAACATTTTGCAACTTTTTGCATTTTTAAACCACGCTCTCCAGTTTTGTAATGCAGGTAGAAAATTGGGTGTGATTAGCTATGCTAATGAGTTTCACTCCAGATTTATCATTGAGACTTTTTCAATTTTTTTTTTTTAAAAAAAGTCGTAATTAGGGAGAGCGAATTTCTTGAAAATTCGATTTGGCTGATTCGCTGAATTTTACAAAAAAATTCGCTTTGTGACTAATTACTTCGCCACAAAGCGCATTTTTCTGTAAGTATTGGGTGCAATGACAGGGAGCTGCGATAGCGCCGCCCCCGTCATTGTACCCCTCAGATGCCGCGTTCATACATGATCGCGGCGTCTGAGTGTAAAATAAACATTAAAAAATACATTAAATAAAACTTACCTCCTCCATTTGCTCGCGACGGGCCGCAGCCATCTTGCTTGAAGATCTGGAGCAAAATCTCGCACGGCGTGAGATTACGTCATCACGCGGGCCGTCATACGTCACTACACGTGGGATTTCGCCCAGGATCTTTAATCAAGATGGCGGCTGGCGGCCCGTCGCGAGCAAATGGAGGAGTTAAGTATGGATTTTTTGTTTTTTTACACTATTTCAGGATAAATCGATTCGCCGACACGAAGCACAAGGAAATTCGGCTTCTAGGCGAATTGAATTTATCCTGAAATTCGGGTTCAATTCGCTCATCTCTAGTCGTAATCTAATTCTAATAGGAGAATGGGTAGGAAAAGTGTTTTAAGTTTAAGGATAATGCTTAAGAGTAGGCTCTGGCAAAACTGAATTTAGACATTTCCCTCATGATAAATTCCCCCCATTGACCACACTCTTAGCCTACTAAAGTAAGGGTCCATGTGGGAGAACCAGTTCGTAATGAACCTGGTTCATTATGTAATTTCGGAAATTCCTTCCAGCATCTGAACTTGAAGCTTTTATAGATTGTTTTATGGTTTGTTTTGGACAAATCCAGTAAAACAGCATGCAGCACCATTTTACTGCATGTCAACAGGAAAAAGCACATAATCCTAACAGGAAGTGGGGAACACCTTCTTTTTTTGTAACAAGTAGCAAGAAAACCCTATCACGCCCTAAGGCAGATAGTCAAAAGTGTCTCCCTTTTGACAACTCATGTGAGAGCAGACACTGTTTAGGTTGAGGACGAGTTTCAGGAGGAGGCTGCAGACCATATGCATAGCTGTGGTGGTAATAGTTGCACCCATATCCATGACCTTGGGGGCAGTGACAGTTGCAGTCTAGGCAAATGCAGTTCAGGGGAGGGATGCCAAACAGCCCAGCATGATATCTCACAGTCTGATAAAAGTGGCAGGGAAGGGGAGGATTCCAATGATGATTGTGTGCTGGACAGGAACTGAGAGCCCTATAGGGCTGCTGAAAAGGAGGCAACATCCGAGGAGGAGGGTGGTGGCAGCAGCAACAAGACAGAGTAGAGGCTCTGACACGGTGGAGAATGCTGGCTCCTCTTTGGGATTGTGACTGTGTAGTAAGGTGCCCACCACAGTACATAGCAGCAGGGCACAATGTTGCTTTCACTCCCCTTCCTTCCTATCACAAGTAGTTGCTAAAGTACATCAAGCATCAAACATCCTGTTTGCTTTCACTCTGCTGACTCCAACTGGGCAAGGTGGTCAGCGACAATGGGCACAACATCCTGGCTGCCCATGCAACTCAAAAACACTAGTGGAGGATTATTCCTCCTGGTAGAGCACAGATGTCTGTCACCGCAGTCAATATATACACGAATGGAGGGTTGTAGCTCTCATCTGAGCCCAGATGAAGTAAATAGCTGTCCCGAGAGATGTACACCATGCAGCAAGTTCTCCGAAGAGAAAAATTACTAGATGACATGCCCTGGAAGAAGCTGAGAGAGGGTGAAACCCTGGGTCAGGCATTTTAGCAGTGCAGTTTACATGAATTTAGAATCTGGATATTTTGCAGTTTTAACTAGTGTTCAGTTAATTGAAGTCCACAAAGTTTTAGAATAAATGTATTTGTGCTTCATAATAGGGAATCAATTTAACCTGAAATAGTTTAAAAACAAAAAAAATCATACTTACATGATCCATTTGCTCGCGACCATCTTACTTGAAGATCTCGCACAAAATCCTGTGCGCAGTGACGTATGACGTCACCATGTTGGCCGTATCAGGTAGCAAATGGATCAGGTAAGTTAGAGGTTTTTTTTATTTTTTATTTTTAGAGTAATTTTTTTTATTTTATACTGTTATTTATATGGATGCAGTGATCATGTATGAACGTGGCATCTGAGCAGTATAATGAAGGGGAATGGCACAATCACCGCTCTCTGTTATTGCACCCACTACTTATTTGCGAAGTAATTAATTAGTCACAAAGCAAATTTTTTTTTCAATATTCAGTGAAGCAGCCAAAATGAATTTTTGCAAATTTTGGCGAAGCAGCCAAACTAGTGATTAGTGTGTACAACATTACTTACTGCGAGAGACATCTATGCTCAACCAGGAGCTACGATCTGCCGCAAGAGTGAACAGCAGTGATTGTGGTGCGAGACATCTGCGCCAATAGCATGTGGAGTCTATGGAATAACTATGAGGAGATACAGGACTGGATAGAAGACGTCTCTATCCCATATTGCCTTTGAGGTAGTGGTGAGTCTTTGAGGTGCTTTATTTTTTGGAGAAAAATTCTAGAGCTGGTGATACGAGTGTATGTACATGTGACAATATAATCAGGTGTAGATAACATCCCGAGTCTCAGACACAGATGAGGTACTTCAGGTCCCCAGGCAATAGTGCACTTTTTTAGTCTTAACTGGTATTTTTACATCGCCCTCGCCAGCTTCCAAAAAAGGTGGAGGTTTGTGGGAAGGCCACTGCTCCAGGGACATTCATCAATATTTATGGCATAAACTGGGATATGTAATGACTGAAATCTGCCATAGAGTTGCCATAGATTTCAGACTGGAGCACAGACTGCCTGAGGAGACATATAATTTATGTTGAGGCCTGAGCTTTCTCATAAATTACATGCTTTCACCGACACTGTAGGCCCTATCAAGACAACCACATCACATAATGGTATTGATAAACCAAGGCCTTTGTGATTTATAAAAGTCATGAGGAATCGAAGGAGGATTGGAAGAAATTGCAAAAAATGTACAAGGTGCTGGAGACAACTAGGGTTCTACTATAATGAGTTTTTTTCCTTGGATTGTGAAAAAACATCCTTAAATTTGTGCATTTCTTTACAAGTTCTCTTTTGTGCTGGTGTTCTTTACTCACAAAACTTGTTGTTTAGCTTTTTTTAAATAATTTCTACCCTTTTAAAACACAAAATATTAAAGTACCAATGAAAATGTCACCTCTTTCAACAACACACACACAAGAAAATCGCCAGAAAATATTAAAAATATGTCTCTCAGCAAATGACAACACAAAAACATAATTTTTTAACATATATTTAAGTAGCAAAAATAAATAAATAAATATTTTATTTAATTTTGCAAGTTTTCCCACCTATAAAGAATGGAGAGGTCTGTAATTTTTATCATAGGTACACTTTAACTGTGAGAGACAGAATCTAAAAACCAAAATCCAGAAAATCACATTGTATGATTTTTAAATAATGAATTTGCATTTTAATGCATGAAGTATTAGATACAATAGAAAAGTATAACTTAATATTTGGTACAGAAACCTTTGTTTGTAATTACAGAGGTCAGACATTTCCTGTAGTTCTTGACCAAATTTGCACAAGGGATTTTGGCCCACTCCTCCATACAGATCTTTCAGGTTTCGGGACTGTCGCTGGACTACATTGCGTTTCAGCCCCCTCCAAAGATTTTTCACTTGGTTCAGGTCTGGAGACTGGCTAGGCTACTCTAAGACCTTGAAATACTTCTTACAAAGCCGCTCCTTAGTTGCCCTGGCTGTGTGCTTCAGGTCATTGTCATGCTGGAAGACCCAGCTACGACCCATCTTCAATTCTCTTACTGAGAGAAGGAGGTTGTTGGCCAAAATCTTGCGATACATGACCCCATCCATTCTCCCTTCCATACGGTGCAGTCGTCCTGTACCCTTTGCAGAAAAGCACACCCAAAGTATGATTTTCCCACCCCCATGTTTCACGGCTGGGATGGTGTTCTTGGGTTTGTACTCATCCTTCTTCTTCCTCCAAACACAACGAGTCGAGTTTATACCAAAATGTTCTAATTAGGTCTCATCTGACCACAAATCACCTTCTTCCATGTCTTCTCTAGATCATCCAGATGGTCATTGGCGAACTTTAAATGGCCCTGGACATGTGCTGGCATGAGCAGGGGGACCTTGTGTGCCCTGCAAGATTTTAATTTATGATGGCATAGTGAGTTACTTAAGATAATCTTTGAGACTGTGGTTCCAGCTCTCTTCAGGTCATAAAACAGGTCCTCCCATGTAGTTCTGGGCTTATTCATGACCTTTCTCAGAATCATCCTTACCCCACGAGGAAAGATCTTGCATGGAGCCCCAGAACAAAGAGGACTGACAGTCATCTTGTGTTTCTTCCATTAGCCAAAGGTTGTTGCCTTCTCACCAAGCTGCATGCATATTGTCCTATAGCTCATCCTAGCCTTGTGCAGGTCTACAATTTTGTCCCTGGTGTCCTTGCACAGCTCTTTGGTCTTTGCCATGGTGGCGAGTTTGTAGTGTGATTGATTGTGTATGTGGACAGGTGTCTTTTATACAGATAGCGAGTTCAAACAGATTAAACTAATACAAGTAATAAGTTCAGAGTAGAAGAGTTTATTAAAGAAAAACTAACAGGTCTGTAAGAGCCAGAATTCTAGCTGGTTGGAAGGTGATCAAATACTTATTTCATGCAATAAAATGCAAATTATATATTTAAAAATCATACGATGTGATTTTCTAGATTGATTTTTTTTAGATTTTGTCTCTCACAGTTAAGAGATGAGCGAGCATACTCGTCCGAGCTTGGTGCTCGTTCGAGTATTAGGGTACTCGTAAGTGCTCGCTGCTCGGACGAGTATCTCGCCATGCTCGAGGAAATGGCAACTTCCGCATCGTGCTTTTTTGGCGTCTATAAACACAGCCAATCACAAGCCAGGAGACTCTGCGGTACACCCAGCATCACGTGGGGCCCTTACATGTCGATAGCAGGGGTTGGCTGGCCTGATCAGGTGACCCTGGAATATACTAGTGACTGGCCGCGGTGCTCGTCTCAGATGCCGTCTGGATGTCGTTAGGGATAGAGCTGCTGCGTTTCAGGAGAGTGTTAGGGCCTGCATTTAGTTCTCTGTTAGGAGGAATCACCCACAAAGAACACAGCTTTCTAAGGGTAGAAGTAGAATGCGAGTAGTGTTCGATGAGCGGTATATCGAT
>ONZH01006640.1:137500-139710 GCA_900303285.1 Rhinella marina | reverse complement strand
GTGTCCGTGTTTTGTGGACGTGTGAATGGACCCTAAGGCTCCTGCACACGACCATATATGTTTCTGCAGTTCGCCAATTGCGGATCCTTAAAAACGTGGACACCGGCCGAGGGCTGAGTTTTTTTTTTTTTTTTTTTTTTTTAATACTCCTGTGGAAATGTCCTATCCTTGTCTGCAAAATGGACCAGAATAAGACGTACTATTTTTTTTTTTTTTGCAGGGCCACAAACCGTTCCACAAAAAACACGCGGATCAATCCTACAGCCATGTGCATGAGCCCTAATACAGTACCAGCAAAGTGTGTGAGATTTCACTTTGCTTTTTTTGTTTCTCGCAGAAATGTGCCGACCGTGTTGATTCTGAGATCGGCAGCGCGGCAATTCTTTGGGCGGATTTCACCCTTTTCGATGTAAAGGGGCGAGATCTGCGGCAAATCTGTAACAGAAACCACCAGTAACACAGGCGGGTCGTACAGAATTTCTGCAAGACGGCCCTCACCCGTGTTCTGGTGGCCTTAAAGGATTGGCACAACATAGTCCTAAGAGTTATTACATGGGGGATGCAAGTAGTCACTAAAACAGCCGTGTCTGGAGAGGGGCCAGGTTTAAAGGGGTTGTCCCACTTCTGCAAATGGCATTTATTATGTAGACAGAGTTAAAGAGGCATTCCGGATAGATAAAGTTGTCCCTATCTAGAGCTGGGCGATATGGCCAAAAAAAAAATCTTTTTTTTTTTTTTTTTTTTACATTTTGGACGATTCATTATTTAAATCTAGATTTTCTTATGTTATTAAAAATATAAAAAAATAAAAAAAGCCTACTGTGCCCCCATCAGACCTCAGATCAGCCTACTATACCTTCATCAGACCTCAGATCAGCCCAGTGTTCCCCTTCAGACCTCAGAACAGCCCTACAGTAGTGCACAGTAGTGCCCCTTGAGACCTCAGATTAGCCCACAGTAGTGCCCCCTTGAGACCTCAGATTAGCCCACAGTAGTGCCCCCTTGAGACCTCAGATTAGCCCACAGTAGTGCCCCCTTGAGACCTCAGATTAGCCCACAGTAGTGCCCCCTTGAGACCTCAGATTAGCCCACAGTAGTGCCCCCTTGAGACCTCAGATTAGCCCACAGTAGTGCCCCCCCCTTGAGACCTCAGATTAGCCCACAGTAGTGCCCCTTGAGACCTCAGATTAGCCCACAGTAGTGCCCCCTTGAGACCTCAGATTAGCCCACAGTAGTGCCCCCTTGAGACCTCAGATTAGCCCACAGTAGTGCCCCTTGAGACCTCAGATTACCACAGAACCTCAGAGCCCCAGTAGTGCCCCCTTGAGACCTCAGCCCACAGTAGTGCCCCTTGAAACCTCAGTAGCCCACAGTAGTGCCCCTTGAAACCTCAGATTAGCCCACAGTAGTACCCCCCTCAGCCCCTCAGAACAGCCCACTAGGCCACCATAAGAATAAAATAAAAAAATCCCTTACCTGTCCTGCACCGCGGCTCCGCTCCAGGTCCGGCGCTTCTCAGTCTTCTTCTCCCGGCGCTGCACTGTCACCTGACTGCGTGCAGCGTCAGGTCAGAGTGCGCGCACTACGTCCTGACGCTGTACGCGGTCAGGACAGTGCAGCGCGGTGCTGGAGCGGAGCCGCGGTGTAGGACAGGTGAGAGATTTTTTTTTATTTATCTGGCGGGCGCCATTTTAGGAAAATCGAGTTCACGATTTTCCTAAAAAATAAAATCGTGAGGCTTTCAATTGGCGAATTAATCGAATTAATTTGATTAATCGCCTTGCCCTACCCCTATCCAAAACTGTTAGATCGCTGGGGGTTCTACCACAAGGACCCCCACCTATCATGAGAACGGGGGCCCTGTACCCTGTGGAGCCCCCCTGAAATGGATGGAGCAGCTGGTCGGAAATGCGCTCCGCCTCTCCATTCATTTCGACTGGCGCGCCGGAGATGGCAAAGTATAATGTGATAGAAAAATGAATCCAGCCAGCAGAGGAGGCAATATGGACAATCACAACACATTAGTAAGGCTGGGGCTGCACGTAGACACACAACGTTTTTTATAATGATAGTCTGTGGTGTCGCACTGCGTTTCAGGAGTCGCACAGAAATCCAACTTGGATGGATTTTTGTGACTGTCTAGTCGCAGTGCGACACCATTGACTACCATTATATAGAAAGTTGCGCAACTTTTCTGCGACAAGTGTCGC
>ONZH01006640.1:0-132500 GCA_900303285.1 Rhinella marina | reverse complement strand
TTGGTGCCTAATATTTCTGTCGTGTTAACATGCCCGTAAACCGTTAACTCATTAGAAATTTCAGCCTGTTGACAAATGGCTGTACATGGCCAGTATTTCGAAATGCTTGACCCAAAACTTTGCTTGATAGTAGAAAGGTGCATCATCACCATATACAGCAATCATCATTTTATGGATTTCTGTAGGCTCATTTTCTTCCTTTGTAAGGAATTTAAAGTGAACCTGTCACGTCAAGAACACATATAAACCTGCCAGGATTACCTTATAGTAGACCCCAGTCTGTTCCTATTAATGGCAAGGCAGTATGTCAATCAGAGGAGAGGGGACGGTTAGGGGGCGTGGTTTCCTTGACTTGAAGCTGAGCTGAAAGACATGGTGACATGGTGTTTAAAAGAGCGTTTTTATCAACTATTAACCATCCGACTACCTCATCAAAACCATTAATAGGAACAGACTGGGGTCTATTATAAGGTAATCCTGGCAGGTTTATATGTGTTCCTGAAGTGACAGGTTCCCTTTAATTATGGAATAAAACTCCAAATCCCTCACTTTCTTTGTAGAACCGCACTGTACGGCACTTGCCATCCTGTCACTTCCAGTGCTTTCATCAGACTGAACTACCACTTTGAGTGTTGCATGTACAGACATGTCTCAACCTGCACAGACAAGCTTAGCGCTCTAAAGGTGGCCAAACACATAGGATTAAAGTTGGACGGAATAGCAGATTCCGGCAAACTGTCGTTTGAAGACAGATTCTCATCCGTCAAAAATGCGATCTGCCGTGCTGGAAAACTTCGGCCGATGACAGCATGTTGATGGCACGATAATCTGAATTCAGCCAATCACTTGCCTTTGTTCTCAAGCACCAGGGAGTCTGTTTTTATAAAAAACGGACTCACTGGTCAGGCAGTTTAGTTGGTAGGTTTGTTCATACAAATGACCCAATGGACAACTGATCAGCCAGCTTAAGGCATCTTTCACACGACCGTTGTGATTTGCGGTCCGCAAAAAAAAACGGATGCCGTCCGTATGGCATCCGTTTTTTTTTTGTGTGGATCCATCGTAACAATGCCTATCCTTGTCCGCAAAACGGACAAGAATAGGACATGTTCTATTTTTTTTATTTTTTTTTGCGGGCTACGGAACGGACATACGGATGCGGACAGCACACAGTGTGCTGTCAGTATTTTTTGCGGACCCATAGAAAAGAATGGGTCTGCATTTTATCAGCAAAAAATGCGGATCGGAGCCCGCAAAAAATACTGTCGTGTGAAAGAGACCTAACACTGACAGAACATGCTGGGGAAGATAACTTATTGAACATCTCTCGTATTGTACTCACATGATGATATATTAGTATGATGCAGTCAGTTCGGGTCAGGAGAGCCACAGTCAGTCTGGGAGACGCGGCCGTCACATGGCCTGTGTTTCTTGGACCGAGCACGGTCATGTGAATCCTCCCTTAGGCTACTTTCACAGTCAGTTTTTGGTCAGTATTTTGCATCAGTATTTGTAAGGAGTGAAACCTACAAAGAAAAATAGAATGGAAAGATTTGTGATGCTACCTGTTTTGGATCCACTCCTGGTTTTGGTTTACGATTACTGATGAAAAATACTGACTGTGTGAAAGTGGTCTTAAACGGTAAGAGGCTTAACCTAATTGAAGACTCCAGAGCACCATAAAGATACATATAATGTAACAAATAATGACAGATGTTCTTTAATACCCTGTGCATTGGTGGAACATATGTGAACAAGACCTTGGAGGGAATTTCATTTTAGTGTTTCTTGAAGCGTCCTAATTCCCTGATGGTAAATAATCTGAACTGTTTTGATTTTACTTTTTTCTACTGTTGAAAAAAAAAAAAAAAAACCCTAAAAACGAAGAGCTTTTTTTTATTGCATCTCACATGTTTTTTTTTTGGCTCTTTCACATTTGAAACACCATTGCTTCAACATATTGATTTTTTTTTTTTAACCCTTACAGTACCAGCGCCGTACATGTACGGCGCTGGTACGATGCGGGCACATGGCGCCCGCTCGCGGGTGCGGCGGGCGTCATGGCCGGCAAGTCTCTGCTGTTTCTAACAGCAGAGACTTGCCGCTACCTACTGTATCGGCGGCGTCTTCCGGGGTGACTAGATGCCGTGATCACGGCATCTAGTTGCGTCTAAACCCGAAGCGGTTCGCTTCCGGGTGGTGTACAGACACCCCGTGTGGCCAATCGGGGTGTCTGTACACCATATGAAAACTGTAATCCTTGCTGGTGAGGATTACAGTTTTCAAAGTGCAATTCTTATTCTGGCCACTAGATGGCAGGCCAGGATAAGAAATGAGCAATTCATGGATTTAACTGCCTCTAGTAAATCCATGATTGCTCATAAAGAAAATTAAAAAGCCACAATATATAAGCTCATATTTGAGCATTCAAATAGTAAAAAAAAAAATAAAAACAAAATGTTAAAAAATATATAAAAAATAAAAAAGATATAAAAGTTCAAATCACCCCCCTTTCCGTATAAGTAAAAAATAAATACCTAAATAACACTAAAATATAGACATCATGGGTATCACCGTGACCGAAAACGCCCGTACTTTTAAAATATAAAAAAAAAAATCCAATACGGCGAATTGTGTGGCGGAAAAAGCGTCCAAATGGCGATTTGCCGTTTTTTGTCGCTTTTTTTTTCTAAAAAAAAATTAAATAAAAAGTGATCAAAAAGTCATACACACCCCAGAATGGTATTAATAAAATCTTCAGATTGTCCGCAAAAAATGAGCCCCCATACAGCTCTGTACACATAAATACCAAAAAGTTATAGGGGTCAAGATATGACAAGGAAAAAAAAAAAAAAAAAAAGGGCAACCTTCTAATTTTTTTTCACTATCAAAACGCAGGAAAAACTATACATATTAGGTATTGCCGGATTCGTACTGACCAGTAGAATGAAAATAACGGGTCAGTTTTAATGCACATCGAACGCTGTAAATAAGAAACCCGTAGAACTGTAGCGGAATAGCGTTTTTTTTGCAATTTCACCTGATTTGGAATTTTTTTCCCGCTTCCCACTACACCATATGCAATATTAAATGGTGGCGTTGGAAAGTACAACTTGTCCCGCAAAAAACAAGCCCGTCATACAGCTATGTGAACAGAAAAATAAAAGAGTTATGGCTGTTTGAAGGCAGGGAGCGCAAAACGAAAATGCATGACCGAAAAAACCTCCGGTACTGAAAGGGTTAAATGCCATACATACAAAAAAATGCCCCAAAATTTAAAAAACAAAAACACTAATAGCAAAAAAAAAAGGCATGTGTTCAGCAGTTGATAATTCCAATAGACTTTTATCTGGAGTTGGCGTCTTTTCTGCAGAAATCATACCAAAGAACGCATAAAAAAAAAAGCATCAAACACCTGTGAAAATGCAATAAAAAAAAAAAATCCAGCCTTCTGCTCGTCGTTGCCACGTGCCCTGTGATAATGTAACGTTTCACTGGGAATTTGGGAGGTTTGCGTCATGTACACGGGGAGATATCCAAACTGAGCGTATGAGTGTGGTGATTAGGTGGATGGCTTCCATTGCGTGTTAATGAATACCCCGCTGCTCGAACGATATGAATCCCTGGCACCTGCAGTAGCGGTCATACAGTATGTGCGCTGTTGATTCATTTTTATGTTTGAAAAAGCAATTATCAGAACATATTTGTTTTCAGCCGGCTACCACAATGACAGCAGGAGCCGAGTTATTAGCTAAAGCTGCTGCCATGTGAATGGCCAACTGGTGGCTGGACAAAGATTCCCTCTGGACCGCTGCCATTGTTGTGGCAAATAAACAAGTGATTATTTCCGTGTAAAAAAACAATATATACATAGAATTTTTTAGTATGTGCTTTTCACTTGAATGGGATGAACGGTTATAATTACACTGAGCCGCCTCGAGAAGACGAGCAGGTCATTTTGAAGTGGAAGCAGCACTCCCATGATGCCGCTTCTTCTTCAAGCAGCTGATCGGAAGCTTTGCTGGGAGTTGGACCCCCGCACATCTGATATGATGGCCTATCCTGAGGATAGGTCAGTGATGGCTAACCTCCGGCACTCCTGATGTGGTGAAACAACAACTCCCAGCATGTGCCATTCATTTATATGGAGTTCTGAGAACAGCCAAGCAAGTGTACATCTTGGGAGTTGTAGTTTTACCACAGCTGGAGTGCCGGAGGTTAGCCATCACAGGGATGGGTCATCAATATCTTTTCACTGCACTACCCCAATAACTCTTTTATGGCGGAATGGAAAAATCTCAGAAATTTCTCTTTTGAGTTTCCATTTAAAATTTTGCCCCGTTCAAAAAAAAAAAAAAACTTTATGGACAAAATGTTTCCTTTTTTTTTACTTTATAAATATGAACATTTCATATCTTTTTTTACTCTCTCTAGGCTAGGGCTGCTCAACTTGTTGCAAAACTACACCTCCAAGCGTGTCCTAATAGCTGTAGGCTGTCCAGGAGTCATTTTGCAAGAGTTGGAGGGCCGCAGGTTGGCCATTCCTGCTCTAGGGGATTTCTCAATGCTCAGTATACCAAAGCATTACAGCCTATCAGTGTAATAGATGTTAGGCCCCCTGGCCACCCTCTAATTGCATTTGACATGGGGACAGAGGGAGCCCCTCTTTCTGTCTAACCACTTAGATGCTGCAATTGCTATTGACTGCAGAGTCTATAGGGTAAATAGCCGGGATCAGTGTTCAGTCCGATCCTGGATGTTACAGCAGAAGCCTGGCTGTCAGTCACTGCTGGGCCCCCATGGTGATGTCCTGTACCCCTGCGATCCCCATGACGTAACTGTGTGACATGGAGACTTCCCTACGTGCAGCCGTGTCAGAATGGTTTGAGGCACTACCTTGTATGCACAATTTTACTTTGTTGTGTGGTTCCTTTTGCCCAATGCACAATGACGTCATTGCATCAGACCAGCCTACGCCAGCGCTGAGGAGAACAGCAGAGCAGAAAGCTGAACATGTTTTTCAAGCGTGAGGTTATATGATTAATAATTAACACCCGCACAAATATCCATAGAGATGCTTTGCTGTAAATAGCCTTGGTACATTGTACAGGTTTGGAGAATGATCAGCAAAGAGTTGTGACCCCCCTCGACCATTGGTCCAGGCAGCTGTGAGGTAGGAATCGGTTCGACGGTGTTATCACACATGGTTTCCTTTTAGTTTCTGCAGGAACCAGGCCCGAAGAACAGGTTAAACTTTTATGCATGAATAAAACCAAACCAAATGCTGTGGCAATACAGTATCAGACTACATCTAACATAAAGTGCTAGGGATAACAGTAATATGACTAAACATATGTGTCCTGCACAGGATATATGGCACACGTCTTTAGATACATTACTGCCATATTGTGCACATAAACTAGTGCCTCCATATAATAGAAATAATGCTGCTGCTATACAGTGCTGAAATAACACCCCATACAATGGCATACAAAATGCCCACATTACTGCTCAGTCAGAATATCGTATTATCATACACAGTTGTGCCGACATGAAAGGTCCATTCTTGCCGGTCCAGTGTGGTAAAGTACCGTATTTAGTTTTACTACAGTATTATTTATATAAATCAATCAAGAATCTGCATTGCAGGGCAATTTACACTGCCCCCCAGCCCCCCTTTTTTTTCCAGCAGCATGTGGATGAAATTTGCTAAAATCTCATCCACTTTGCTGGTACTGTAAAACGCTGTTGAGTTGCTCGGGCATTCCATGATTGCAAATCTGCAGCATTCGTGTCCGACTCCCTGCAGTTATCTCTAAAAAGGGTTCACTGCATCTACCGTACATCTGTAAGGCTTCCAGTGACGTGAATGTTGTTCAGAGGCATTCAGCTCCACTAGTAAAGACCTCCAGCAATGATTGGCAAGTGAAGGGAGGATATGTCCCTATGAGTGTCCAAGTTTCTGGATAGATAAATAGTATCATATTGGCGGGGGTCCGGCACACCCTCCCATCAGCTGTTTGAAGAGGCCGCAGCTATCCAAGCACAACGCCGTCAATTGGATAGCAGCCATGCTTGGCATTGCAGCGTGGCCCCATTCACTAGGACACGTGACCGATGAACGCAATGTCAACAGTAGGGTTGCAGCGGTAACCGGTTCCACGGTATACCACGGTAATGAAATGCACGGTTATCAAACCGTGGGCATTTGCTTATTACCGGTAAATGGCGACAAGACTTTTTAGTCTTGTCGCCATTTGCGCCTGGACCCGACCGCATTACTGATACTAGGCTGCGCTACTGCGCAGCCTAGTATCAGAGGACATGGAGAAGATAAAATAAAAAAAATCACTTACCCGTCCGGCGCTCCTCCTCTTTTCCGGGTCGCGCTGTACTGTCCTGACCGCGTACAGCGTCAGGACGTAGTGCGCGCACTCTGACCTGACGCTGCACGCTGTCAGGTGACAGTGCAGCTACGGGAGACTAAGGAGCGCCGGACACCGGAGAGGAGCCGCAGCGCAGGAAAAGTAAGTGATTTTTTTTATTTTATTTAGATGGTGGGCTGAAGGGGCACAGTGGGCTGATGGGGGCACAGTGGGCTGATGGCACAGTGGGCCGATTTGAGGTCTGAAGGGGGCACTGGGGCTGATCTGAGGTCTGAAGGGGGCACTGTGGGCCGATCTGAGGTCTGAAGGGGGCACTGTGGGCCAATCTGAGTTCTGAAGGGGGCACAGTGGGCAATCTGAGGTCTGAAGGGGGCACTGGGGGCCCAATCTGAGGTCTGAAGGGGCGGGGCCAACTGGTCTGAAGGGGCCAATCTGAGGGGCAATCTGGCTGAAGGGGGCACTGGGGCCAATCTGAGGTCTGAAGGGGGCACTGGGGCCAATCTGAGGTCTGAAGGGGGCACTGGGGCCAATCTGAGGTCTGAAGGGGGCACTGGGGCCAATCTGAGGTCTGAAGGGGGCACTGGGCCATCTGAGGTCTGAAGGGGCACTGGGCCGATCTGAGGTCTGAAGGGGGCACTGGGCGATCTGAGGTCTGAAGGGGGCACTGGGGCCAATCTGAGGTCTGAAGGGGGCACTGGGGCCGATCTGAGGTCTGAAGGGGGCACTGGGGCCGATCTGAGGTCTGAAGGGGGCACTGTGGGCCGATCTGAGGTCTGAAGGGGGCACTGTGGGCCGATCTGAGGTCTGAAGGGGCACTGTGGGCCGATCTGAGGTCTGAAGGGGGCACTGTGGGCCGATCTGAGGTCTGAAGGGGGCACTGGGGCCGATCTGAGGTCTGAAGGGGGCACTGTGGGCCGATCTGAGGTCTGAAGGGGGCACTGTGGGCCGATCTGAGGTCTGAAGGGGGCACTGTGGGCCGATCTGAGGTCTGAAGGGGGCACTGGGGCTGATCTGAGGTCCGAGGATTAGTGTATCTTTTAATAATATATGTAACAAACTGTGATACCATGATAACCGTAATACCGCGGTATTTACTGAGACGGTTATCATACCGTGAAAATTTCATACCGTTGCAACCCTAGTCAACAGCCTCTTCAAACAGCTGGTGACGGGAGTCGCACCCTCCACACCCGATCTGATATTAATGACCTATCCTGAGGACATTCCGTCAATATCAAATTCTTGGAAAGCCCAGTGTATTTTTTTTTTTTTCCTCATCCGATCCACATTTTTTTTGTGGAACCATTCATTTTACTGGGGCCGCAAAAAATGCACACAGCACACTTAGTGCTATCCGCATCCATATATCTGTTCCACCACCCCGCAAAAGAGATAGAACATGTCCTATTCTTGTCCATTTTGCATTGTTACAAAAAAAATTGATGCAACATGGATGTCATCCTTATTTTACAGATCCACATTTTGCAGACTGCAAAATGTATACGGTCATGTGAGTGCGACCCTAAAACCTTTTCCGAATCACAATCTTTCTTACCCTATGGTTTCTCACAGGGCTGTGGAGTCGCAGTCAGGGCTAGTTTGGGCTGGAGTCCGTAGAAATGGCCCGACTCCAGATTATACAAAATTAATAACAGATTTTTTTTCTAATTAATTTAACTTTCGTAGGAAGCTTAGAAATGTAAATCCTAAGTATATATTTAATGTTCTATCAATCTAAGGCTCCTTTTTTTTATAAAAATCATTGATAAGCAGGGTGTTCTAGTGGTGATAGAAAATAGGTTCTCACCTCTCCTGTCCTTATACTATAATTACTATAATCGGTGATAAGCAGGGTCTTCTAGTGGTGATAGATAATCAGTTCTCACCTCTCCTGTCCTTATACTATAATCAGTGATAAGCAGAGTGCTCTAGTGGTGATAGATAATCAGTTCTCATCTCTCCTGTCCTTATACTATAATCAGTTATAAGCAGGGTGTTCTAGTGGTGATAGATAATCAGTTCTTACCTCTCCTGTCCTTATACTATAATCAGTGATAAGCAGAGTGCTCTAGTGGTGATAGATAATCAGTTCTCATCTCTCCTGTCCTTATACTATAATCAGTTATAAGCAGAGTGCTCTAGTGGTGATAGATAATCAGTTCTCATCTCTCCTGTCCTTATACTATAATCAGTTATAAGCAGGGTGTTCTAGTGGTGATAGATAATCAGTTCTTACCTCTCCTGTCCTTATACTATAATCAGTGATAAGCAGAGTGCTCTAGTGGTGATAGATAATCAGTTCTCATCTCTCCTGTCCTTATACTATAATCAGTTATAAGCAGAGTGCTCTAGTGGTGATAATCAGTTCTCATCTCTCCTGTCCTTATACTATAATCAGTTATAAGCAGAGTGCTCTAGTGGTGATAGATAATCAGTTCTTACCTCTCCTGTCCTTATACTATAATCAGTTATAAGCAGGGTGTTCTAGTGGTGATAGATAATCAGTTCTCACCTCTCATGTCCTTATACTATAATCAGTGATAAGCAGGGTCTTCTAGTGGTGATAGATAATCAGTACTCACCTCTCCTGTGCTTATACTATAAACAGTGATAGGCAGGGTGTCCTAGTGGTGATAGATAATCAGTTCTCACCTCTCCTGTCCTTATACTATAATCAGTGATAAGCAGGGTGTTCTAGTGGTGATAATCAGTTCTCATCTCTCCTGTCCTTATACTATAATCACTGATAAGCAGGGGGGTCTAGTTATAATAATCGGTCCTCATCTCTTCTGTCCTTATACTATAATCAGTTTTATAGTTATGTCTACTGAGCTATAATGTAAATTTCACATATTTACCATTCAGTAGTAATAAAAGATGTTTTCTTCCACTGCTACCCACTGTTTTGCCTCATAAATTACAATGGCATCGACCTGTAGTTCAGGCCACCCTCAAAAGAAGGACTTAAAAGCCCCGCCCCCAGGTACTGCTAAGCCATGTCCCAACCTGGTCAGGCCACGCCCCTCTCACTCCGCAGCAGACAGGGATTGCAAAAATAAAGGTAAAAATCAACTTCTGTCAGCTGCAGGGGTGGGAGGGAGGGTGACTTTCTCCCTGGAGCTCTTGCTCAGACTGCACAGTGTTGCTGTCCGAGAGTGAGCTGTTCAAAAGGACATCCCTGTGTCCATCCAGGCCCTGCGCTGGATGGAGGACAGGGAGTCTGAAAGCCGGACTGTCCGGCCTAAAAACAGACCTGGCCACCCTAGGGGCAGGCTGCTGTGGAGGTCACAGTTAAAGGGGAGAGCGCTGTGGATGTTACTGTTAAGGGGGCAGGCTGCTGTCGAGGTCACTGTTAAGGGAGGAGGGGACTGTGGAGGCCACTATTAAAGGGGCAGCGGGGTACTGTGAGGTCACTATTAAGGGAGCGGGGTACTGTGACAGTCACTGTTAAAGGGGCAGTCTCTGTGGAGGTCTCTGTCAAGGGGGCCAGGAATGGTGGCGGTCAGTTAAGGGGACTGTAACCTATGGTCAGTGTTAAGGGATGGGTGCTGTAGAGGTTACTGTTAAGCGGATGGGCCTCTGTGGAGGTCACTGTCAAGTGGGTGAGGTGCTGTGGAACTCACTGTTAAAGGGGCAGGCTGCTGTGAAGGTCAAAGTTAAGGGTGTGGGCTGCTGTGGAGGTCCCACGGGGCACTGTGGGGGGAGTCAGTGTTAAGGGGTGGGGGCTGTGGAGGTTACTGTTAAGGAGGTGGGGTGCTGTAGAGATCACTCTCAATATCTTTTAACGACACACACATAAACATTATGTGTAAAGCCGGGTCCTTCTGCTAGTATTATAGGAAAAAACAATGTCATTTGGATTATGAATGCACAATTAAAAAAAAAAAACGGACAATGTCAAAGATGATTTCCATTAAATCAGCTGTATTTCAACATTACATCATAACTCAAGATGGAAATTATGTATGTCATTACTAGATCAGATTTGAGGGCATCCTTGAAGGAGGATCTGACAGAGGCAATACTTTTTCTGAGGGCAAATTAATAGATTTCTTTTTAAGTACATAACAAAGTTTTCCAGTTATTGAATAGTTACTTACAGGAATTTAAAGGGTTATTTCCATCTGAGAACAATGAGGGTATATCACTAGGATATGTCTTCATTGTCTGATAGGTGTGGGTCCCAACTACACCAAAAACTGAGCCCTGAAAGTTGTGGAGGGCGCTGTGTGCATGTTCAGCCATACTCCATTCATTTCTATAGGGCTGTCGAAAATAGCCAAGCGCTGGCCCTGCTATTTCCGTTGGCTCCATAGAAATGAATGGGAGCGGCCATGCCTATATTGGGGAAGGTGGTGGCTGGAGGGCCCGGGTTCGGCCACCACCAAGTGCTCTCCCTTGAGAAGTGAACAGGAGCACATCGCGCTTGCGCAGCCTCCGCTCCCATTCATTTCTGTGGGACCAACGGAAATAGCTGAACCAGCACTTGGCTATTTTCGACGACCCCATAGAAATGAATGGAGGACAGCAGCGTATGCGCAGTGCTCCCCCCACCACACTGATAAAATAGAGGAGTTTTGGCTCAGCGACTACACAGCCCTGGTTTCTCAGCAAATTTGGATACTGTGTTCTACCTTTAAAAGTCTCTTGGTCTGCAAAGACACACTGGCAAGTCTGACAAGCTGAAAGGAAATTTGTCAGAAAGTGACCTATTTTATTAAATTTTTATATTAAGCATTTTGGTGGGGTTTTTTTCAATTTCCATGTCTCTATGTTTAAGAATAAAATCAGAAAATACATAAAATCTTGCAGCTCTCACTCTAATAATATGCTGACACTTCCTGTCCTCTAGAGATCACTTCTCAGCAGTCATCACAGGCAGAATTCCAATGAGAGGTGACACCTATATATAGATATCACAGCCTACCTTCTCCCCCTCCCTGCGCAGTGACCTCTGCACAGGTCACAGGACATGCCCACAGAACTGTCCCACATCTGTCAATGAGTCATGTCCAATCAAAGAAAATAGCACATTACAAAAAATATGTAAGTGTCTGGTTTCCCTACACACTTCCTCTCCTAGATCTGCAGACTTGCAACAGCACATGACTGTTAACACTTAGAAGCTTTCTCTTCTGACTCGGAGATGTGGAGATCATTGCGTTTCCGCTGTCAAAAGCCAAAGCAGCAGTGGCCAGTTCAGTCACCAGGTTTTTTAGACACAGTTACACATTCAGGAAACTTCCACTCTCTCTTTTGTCCCGGCTGCACCATTGTCCTCCTCAAAGTAGGCACGTTTCCCACTATATCAGCCTGAACCAACATTATGATGATGACCTTATTGCCCTCACTCCTATCTACATTGTCCAAGCCCTGCTAGTCTCTGTTCAACCACTGCCCATGCCACTTCTTGCCGGCGCAGGCATCTGCATGAAGCTCTTGGGGTTGCAGAGAACAGCCGATCAGTGGGGGTGTTGGACCCCTAACGATCGGATATTGGCACTGAGGATAGGTCATCATTATCATGAACCAGGAACTACCACAGAGATGAATGGAGCAGCAGTGCATATACTTGACTGCCTCTGCATTCATACGGAGAGACACAGACACACCCTCGGTCCGAGGATATTTGGGGAGGGATCCCAGCAGTCGAATCAGACACTTATCCCCTAGCCACAAGATGGGGATATGTTTAAAACATGGCACAATTACTTTAATACTACATGACCACCAACTTGGCGAGTGTGAGCATCTTCCCATGGCCAGATCTCCCTCACCCAGGCAGGGTAAATTTTTCAGTTTACTTGGTGTGTCTGGAGATTCACTTGACGGTTTCTTGTCAGCTCTCCTGGCCTGTGTGAGTACATACCGTACATCCGTACCTCCCCACAATTCTGCTGCAGATAGCCTGCATTGTTCTATGTCCATTCGTGGTATGTGAGGTGTCTGCTGATTACACCCATTGTCCATGCATTTTTTATGGGACCGTCCAGCCTGATATTAAAGGGGTTGTCTGGGTTCAGAGCTGAACCTGGACATAACCCCATCTTCACCCCTCCGGCCCCCCTGACATGAGTATCGGAGCATTTCAAGGCATTTTTTTGAGATCCGGTGACGTTGCTGTCAATAAGGACTGCTAGGCGGCTTCCACCCAGCAGTGTTCCCGGTGACGTCACCGGCACTAATGAGAGGGCATTAGTACTTCCCTAGCCTGTAAAACTGCTAGGGCAGTGCTAAACCCATCAGAGCCAGTGATGTCACCAGGAACACTGCCGGGTGGAAGTCTCTGCCTAGCAGTGTGCCAGTGTAAACGAATAAGCCCTTGCCCTGCGCAATATGCTCCAATGCTCATATCAGGGGGCTGGAGGGGTGAAGATGGGGATATGTCCGGGATCTAGGGTTGTACCAGGTATCGAACTTTCAATACCAAATCAATACTTTTGCACTCGGATCAATACGATACTGGGATTTCCTGTTTTCCGATAGTAGGCTACGCTACTGTGCAGCTTAGTATCTTTTAGAAAACATGGCATACCGCCCTCGTCTAAGGTGACTAATAGTTATTAAATCAGAAGGTAGGTTTTTTTTTTTTTTTTTTTTAGTAAAACTTTTTAAAATAGTAAACGTTTAAATCAGCCCCTTTCCTAGATAGTTCTGGTTTCAGCCATAGTGACTCCAACCCATCTGCAATGGGGAATCCTAGTCCTTCACCCTCCCTCCCATCTGCATCAGTATGGCAAGCAGCATTTAATTGTGCATTCTTACCACTAGTGGCCGTCCAGTGGTCGCTCTTTGAACCAAATATACGGTAATTACCAGGGCACACCTACCAATATTCTTCTGAATCCTATAAATGTATGTGTATTGTACATATAGAAATATTATGTGGTCCTTGACCCAAAGGAAGGGGGTTTGGTGCCTCATGAGGGCTTTAAGGATCGGCCTAGCTGCCATTGATATGATTTTTAATGGTATCGTAGTGTGACACGCGGCATGCTGCGGCTACCAGAGGAAAAATACTCCTCTGGCCATTTTTGAGGAGTATTTTTACCCGAGGAGGAGTACGAAAGTTGCAGTCATTCAGATACATAATATATCGGCCTGTACTTGTTCACATCTGCGTTTGGAGCCTCTGTTGCAGATTCTGTCGGAAGACCGGACAAAAACGCCTGATATGCAGGAGTTTTTGTCTGGTAAAAATACAGGCTTGTGAATGGAAACTGAATAGATCCCATCATAGTTGGCGGAGTCTGCTTGTTCCCTGTCAGTTATGCCGAATTCACATCACGTTTCTGTCATACATTTAGGGCCCATTCACACAGCCGTGTAAATGGGTCCTCATCTATTCCGCAATATGCACTTCAATGGGAGCGGGCAGCACAAAAAAATAGAACATATCCTATTCTTGGCGGCAACAGCGGACAAGAATAGGCATTTTGAACGGGGCACCCGGACCCGCAATACTACGGCCGTCTGAATGCGGCCTTAATGTACACAAAAAAACAAATATATGTTAGCAGATGCCTCAGACAGACGCCATACCGTGCCATCCGTCACCACAGAATTCCATTTAAAAAAAGAAAGTATACGTTAGCCTACGTGTGTTTTTTTTTTTTTATGAACTTTGCAGGATGGTACACTACGCTTCCCATCCTGCAGAGTCCTGCAAAAAAGGATACTTTTTGTTTTTACAATGGAACTCCATGGTGACGGACGCCACAGTATGGCATCTGTCTGAGGTGTCTGTTAATGTATACGTTTTTTTGTACGTTGAACGTATGACCAAAACCCACCCTTGCCTACGCCTAATCTAGCACTTCCGTTATTTTTGTTGCTCTGCTCATCTAACGGAGCAGAACAACAGAAATAGTGGCTGTCCGGAGCTTTGCTATTGGCTATTTCAGGCACAGACAGTATCGCTGCCCTGCCCGTGCCATTCACAGCGTGGCCCGCACTTCTGAATGTCTAAGGCGTAGTGGTAAGCCTTAGACTTTTTCCAGGGAGTAAAACCCCACCTGAACAGGCGTTACTGCGACCTCTGGTGGCTACAACGCTATAGTCACAAAGCATCCAGATCTGACGGATTTTGTCACAAGTTGCCCAAGACTTATATCCATTGGCTGTAATGTAAATCGTGTGCAACACCCGACTTGCCCGCGACTTGGCCGTGTTTTTACAGCAATATATGCAGTTCTAAAATAGCCGTGCAACAGTAAGTTGCAACCAAATACCGTCACGTGACCTCACCCTGTAGCCCCAGCCTAACTCAATTTTTTTTAAATAAGCAGAACGAAAATCCCTTTTGATTTTCCTTATGTGGATTATGTTATAAAATGCTTGAGGATGGATTTGTAATTGCATTCCGTGCAAGGATTATGTTGAACCCCTCCAAGATCCTCTTAAAAGGCAGATGCACGGGTCCAGTTGGCATCTTTTCAAGCCTGGCACACCTTAGTGTGCTCTATGTATACCTCTAATCATATTGCCCTATATGCATTTAAAATTGAGCTGATATGAATAAAATATTTAACTTCTGATGTCCTTTTAATAGAAGCTCGTTTCATACCTGCCACAACAAAGCTCTTATGAGTCTCATGTTTCCCAACCTGCATCAATAGGATGTGGCTAATCGTTATCATTGAGACGTGGCTTTTTATGGCTAATCTAAGGAGGTGCTGGTAAGTCCTTGTCTTTGACCACAAAAAAATTGAGAATTTTCTCAGTCTCCTTGAGTATCCATGTACTTCTGGCTGCAATGTTGCAACTTCTTCAAACCATCCAAATAGAATCCCTTTGGTTGGGCGGCAAACCAGGCGTCAATTTGGTCTCCTTGAGTTCCCTTCAGGTGTTTCTTCAAACTAAAAAACAGACGTTTTGGTCAACTTTCTGCCCATTTTTATTTCATTGTCTGCGTCCATTGATCCTGATGTTTTGTGTAATACAAAGCTATGATAGTAGACGCCTTTGGTAGGTAGACCATGAGCTTTGTCTCATCTTTATCCAATCACCTTGATAAATGACTTCTCGTGTTTTGTTTTTTTTTTTAATTTTGGGCGATTCACGATTTAAATCTCGATTTTTCTTATGTTAAAAATATAAAAAAATAAATAAAAAAAACAAGACAACCCTTTTATTAACTTGCACAAGGTTAATTGGCTTCCTGTGAGAGTGGACGGCGCTGTGGAATAGGCTGATGAGGGGGCTGGGAAGGAGCCCGTGTCGGGCAGAGCAGATGGGGAGCACCGCTCTCTGCTAACACGTGGGCTGCGTCTGGGACTGGAGGAGACGGGGACAAGCACAGGAACCGCACGACTGCACACATCCTCCCCCGGCCCGGCTCACCTCGGCCTGCTTCCTGGTGCCGTTGTCGGGGCTCAGCAGGTTCTGGAGAAGCAGGTAGAATTGCTGCTGCTCGACACTGAGCGCGGGCCGGAGAGCTGCCTGCCGGGGGGCGGGGCCATGGAGGAGGGACACTGGCCAGGCCAGTACAGTGTGACGGGCGCCATTTTAGGAAAATCGAATTCACGATTTTCCTTAAAAATAAAATCGTTAGGCTTTGAATTGGCGAATTAATCGAATTAATTCGATTAATCGCCTACCCTAAGTGAGAGACTGCTTTCTTCTCCCCTGTGCTGCTGAGAGAACATGGTACGCGTTGACAGCAGTGCACACCATGTTTTCTGATACTAGGCTGTGCAGTAGTGCAGCCTAGTATCGGTAAATGCCGGTACATACCCGGTCTAGGCGAAAAAACTAAAAAGTCTTGTCGCCATTTGTAAATTCTAAGTCGCCGTCTGGAGCACTGGTCTTCTGTAATTGTCACGGATGGAGTGTGTTTTCTGGACTTGTTACCACTAGAGGTCTCTCAAAACTTCATCATGGGTGTCGAAGTGGCCACTTTTAAATTTAGCAATCTAATTTTTCACTGTGGAGTATGAAGAGCCCTTGTAACCTAATCTTTATTCTGTCACTGTGAAGGTCTTTGGGTGACATCCCTTTCAGAAGAAGGAACTTCATCACTGCCCAGCTCTCCTTCTGCTGCAGACTCCACCTCGTTGTCTTTAAATCTGCATAACATGAGAATCGAACATGAGATCATGACATTATTTGTTCACAAAAGACGTCATTTATTAAGGCCAGCGTTTTACATAACTTTGGCCGATGTAAATGTAAGACCGCTCCCTTGCTGGCCTAAATTTAGACTATTTTCTATGCCAAAACAGGCATAGAAAATGATAAATGAGATGAGCCCGTCCCAACCCATGCCACGCCCCCTTTTTTTTTAGACCTGGTGAGAGTGGAGAAAAGTCGCTGATTATTGTGCAAATAACCTTTGCGCTCCAAGACCAAGAACCTATCAGTACTCCCTCGTACAAATGTGTACAGATATTAGTCTTATGGTGTATGTGTGTTAAGGTACCTTTACACGAGGCGATGATCGGTACAATTGAGCTACTAATGAGTCGTTTCTTGGTGTAGTGAACGTTTCAACAATGACCCTTTAGACGCGCCTATTATCATTCACAAAATCGTAATTTCGATTGCATATTCCATCATTTGTAAAGCAGACTGTTGCACTGTTACACAAAGCGAGAGGTGGTGCAACAACCAAAATCTTGTGCAACACTGCGTGATGATTTACCCTCTTGAGTTTGATAATCCTCTCCTTTTTTCAATTGACATCTCTGGTGTTGGAGCCATGATTCATGTCACCACTTGTTGCAGCAGCTCTCCAAGGTGTGATCACTCCTTTTTACCTGGATACTAACGAGCAGATTTAATCTGATGCAGGTGTTATTGTTTGTAATGAAAATTTGCAGGGGGATTCCATAATTTTTTCCTCAGAATTGAGTGATTCCATAATTTATTCCCTGTGCTTGTTCTAAAAATGTAACTGTTAGGCCCGATTCACACGACCGTATGAATGGGGCCGTATGTATTCCGCAAAATTGCGGAATACATGCAGCCCCATTCACTTCTATGGGAGCGCACAGCCGCGGCACGGAGACAGCTCCGTGCCGCGGCTCCGCATAAAAAGATAGAACATGTCCTATACTTGTCCGTACGCACGGACAAGTATAGGCATTTTCAATGGGGCCGCACGGCGTGTGTTCCGAGCGCTGCCGGGCGGTCCCCTTATATTTGCGGGTCCGCAATAATGCGGACCCACAAATATACGGTCGTCTGAATGAGGCCTTAGGCTTCATTCACACGACCGTATTTTGTTTCTGTGTCCGTTCCGTTTTTTTTTTTTTTTGCGGCCATATGCGGAACCATTCATTTCAATGGGTCCGCAAAAAAAACGGAAGGTACTCCGTGTGCATTCCGTTTCCGTATGTCCGTTCCGCAAAAAAGATAGAACATGTCCTATTCTTGTCCGTTTTGCTGACAAGGATAGGCATTGTTAAAATGGATCCGCAAAAAAAAACGGAAACACGGATGCCATACGGAACGTCATCCGTTTTTTTTTGCAGATCCGCAATTTGCGGACCGCAAAACACATACGGTCGTGTGAATGAAGCCTTACTGGCTGCCACAATTATTTTTCTTGATTTCTTTTAGTATTTCTTAAAGCCAGAAAGTTGCCATTTGAAATGCCTTTAGTTTTTTGTCATGTCTGTGATCTGGTTTTTTTTTTTTTTTTTTTTTTTTTTTTTTCAACAAAATGAAACAACTGAAGGAACATCCTCAGAGACTGGTGATTCCATAATTATTGCCAGGGGTTGTATATACCACACAGTGGACATCGTAAATAAATTCTACGAAATAATGTTTTTTTTCCCCTCTAAAAATAAAATATTTAATACACCATATTTACCTCAAAATGGTTCCTAAAAATTCTACAATGACCGTGTGAATGGGGCCGTATCTATCCGCAAAAATGCAGGAATAGATGCGGCCCCATTCACCTCTATGGGGCCGGGAGCCGCGGCTCTTTTGAAGCATGTCCTATACTTGTCCGTGCGCACGGACAAGTATAGGCATTTTCAATGGGGCCACACGGCGCGTGTTCCGAGCGCTGCGGAACACACGCCGGGCGGCCCCCGTATATTTGCGGGTCCGCAGTAATGTGGGCCCGCAAATATACGGTCGTGTGAATGGGGCCTTATCCTGTAAAATAAAAAATTTTGAAGAACAAATTTAAAAGTTATGATTGCTACTACTCGTCCTTGAGGCTAAAATTTGTCACTAAGGGGTTAAAAATTCAATTAGGTCCCCTGAGTTGTGCGCCAACCAGATTTACTGCAGACACATATTAAAAATCTTTAAAAAAAAAAAAAGTGACATTTTTCAGACGGTTTTTCCAATTCTAATGTTTCTGTTAGGCCCCATTCAGACGACCGTAATATTGCGGGTCCACATTATGGAGGACCCGCAATAATACGGGGGCTGCCCGGCGTGTGTTCCGCAGCGCTCGGAACACCCGCCGGGCGGCCCCATTCTAAATGCCTATACTTGTGCGTGCGGACAAGTATAGGACATGCTTCATTGGAACCTCGGCACGGAGCTAGGTCCGCGCAGCGGCTCCCCGCTCCTTAGAGGTGAATGGGGCTGCAACTATTCCGCAATAGTCATGTGAACGGGGCCTTAGGAGGTTAAAGGGGACGTGAACTTTTCAGGTGTTGTGCCCCTGTAGTGTTTTATGCACACCGGCTGCCTGATGTACTCCTGTATTAATGGGGGATAAACGATATCTAGAGGGGAGTGTGAAAGCAGCAGGTGATTGACATGGCTAAGCTTTTGAGCAGCTTTTAAATACTGGACTTATGAGGATAATGTATTTTTAATGCCGTGCCTTTGGACTTTGTACTTTCGTATTTGGAATTGTGATCATTGACTTTAAACTTGCTTTGCACTTTTAGCTGCTATTGAAACTATTAGAATGCATTTTCTCCATAGTACATACCATAGAGTTACTGAGAGCCTTGTCTTTTAATACAGGGGTTAGCCACTTTCTGGGCACTGTTGACCAGAGGGTATATAAGATGACTATATGGCACCTACTAATATGGTCTTTGGTGATATACTGTGCTGTGTGCTATATCATCATCTTTCATCTTCAACTCTCCAGAGCAGTTCTAGAAATGCCCCTTGTCATTTTTGTTTGCAATGAAGGAAATCCATTCTGCGTTACCATTGGGCCTCGTACCATTGGTGTATTTGGGATCTGCAAGTGGATGAGTTGATTTTTTTTTTTTTTTACCCCTAAGAGGCTATATTGCACAAGTGTACCTGTTTTTAAAGGGATTCTGTCAGCAGTATTTCACATATTGAGTTATTTATACCATTGGATTCGGCCAGTTATAAGCAGTTCTAAATTGTAATTGTTATAGGTCACAGAGGCAGTTTTTGTGGTAAAAAAACGATTTTTAGTAGCTGTCACTCACTGTAAATAAGGAGCCCAAGGGGAGTTCCCAACCGTTGAAGGAGCCCGGGCTCGGCGATTCCTTGGAGCCCAGGCACGCCCACCTACTTAATATTCACTTCACTGACTCGCTCAGTGAAGCTCCGGCTCGGACGAAATCCCGCGCATGCGCAGTACATCGAGAGGCCTGCGCCCGTGCAGCTACTAAAAATCGTTTTTTTACCACAAAAACTGCCTCTGTGACCTATAACAATTACAATTTAGAACTGCTTATAACTGGCCGAATCCAATGGTATAAATAACTCAATATGTGAAATGCTGCTGACAGAATCCCTTTAATGGCTGTCAGGTGGGTGCAGTTCTGTCTAAAAAGTTCCAATGGATTTCAATAGGGTCCTTCTTGCTGTGAAACTAGGACATCCAATTTTTTGACAAGTGCTGTTCACTGGCCATTAGAGATGAGCGAACGTGCTCGTAATGAGCACTGTACTGCTCGGCTCCCCTGCGCTCGCATGGGCACAGGCAGCCGCTTCCGTCGGGTGAGGAGGACGGATCCGGATGCCTGCGCTCGCATGTGAATACCCCCGTAGTGTGCACAATGCTCAATGGAGTACCATATGCTTTTCCAAACACAGAAAGACCCTGTGCATGAGACCTTCCTTACATAGGGGCAGGCTGGTTCAGGCGGCCATTCCCTTGGTGTCTGCAGTGGACAACACACAGACCCATAGAAGTATATGGTGTAGTTCACTCAGAGCTTACACTGATTTGGTCCATGCCTCATGGACTTGGAGATAGGAACTTTTAGATGTGAGCCCCATTGGGAACAGAGTGCTAAAGTACAAACATCTTAAGGGGCTGGACCACGAAGAACATTTATCACTTATCCACAGGATACTAGATACATGTGTGATCATTAGTGGTCCGACATCTGAGACCCCTACTATTCGTGGGAACGGAAGGAGTAGAGTCCCCTGAGTGAATGGAACAATAGTGCACATGGGTGACCTCCGCTCCATTCAGTGTCTGTGGGACCGGTGAGTACAGCACCTGACTGTCTCCAGTGGTCCGATTGATCATGCCTCTGCGGTACCCCTCCATTCTCATGATTAGTAGTGGTCCCAGCATTCGCACCTCCTCAGTAATCAACCCTCACCTATCCTGTGCATCGGGGATAAATCTTGCTTGTGGGCCTCCACTTGAAGCCATTATGTCCGTACTGTAAAAAACAATGACATTTCTAATGACCGATTTCTTTCCCCCTTACAGCAATGCAGCAAGTCTTGGAGAAGTTAACAGATCTCCCCTCATCAACAGGGGCAGAAGAAATCGATATTATCTTCTTGAAAGGAATTATGGAAAACCCCATTGTAAGATCTCTTGCTAAGGTATTTTTATGGTTTGGAATGTTATCAAGGTACCAGAAATATACCGTCAGGCACGTGTGCCGGAAAACGCCTCCTGTATGTATGACAATAGTGTTCTCCTGCATTAGGGTCTGAAAATAAAATAATTATTTTCCACTTTTTTTTTTTTTTTTTTGTTTCTCAGTCTGCCTCAAAGGGTTTTATCTCTCGCTCTTTTTCAGGACATAAGGGGGATTCTCATTTTATTAAATTATGGGAAGATGGTCAGAAGTTAGGGAAATAGTTTTCCCTCATTTTCTCTCAAGCTTTGTTTTAAAGGGAACCAGTTACCATGCAAATGCAGTGCAATGTTATAAAGCAGAAGGAGCTGAGCAGATTGATATGTAGTTTTGTGGGAAAAGATTCTGTATAACATGTCAATGATACATTTAACCCCTTCACACATTATCACATATATGCATAATACAGCAAGCACCCGACCGCAATGAGGGGAAGAGGCAGTGACTTCAAATTCGGTTATATAACCCCTTAGATGCTATGTTCAGTAGTGATTGCGGTATCTGTGGAGTTAGGCAGAGGGAGGCGGCTCCGATCGGGGCCTCCTCACCGCGTTCTGATCGGTTACCATGACAGCTTGGGTTCCGCTGAAGGTTCCTAGGCTTGTCATGGTAAGCTGCCTGCAAAGCTGTGCACAAGGCACGGCTCAGCAGGCATAGAGGCAGAATCCCATTCACTATAATAGTTCTTTAGTAATAATAGATGATAATAATTCAGAAGATTCCAGGAACACTAAAAGTTATTATGTAAAAAGTAAAATAAAATAAATTCAAATCATCCCCCTTTCCCAATTTTACATGTAAAAAAATAAAACAGGTATCGCCACGTTTTAAAATGTCTGAACTATTAAAATATAAAACTATTTTTCCTGCGCAGTTTATGCCTTAATGGAAAAAAATAAAACCGCAATTTGCCATTTTTTTGTCACCTTGTCCCCACCCCCCCAAAAAAAAAATTTGAATAACGATTGTCAAAAAGTTGTACGTACCCCAAAAATGGTAACTATAAAAACTACTGTTCATTCCGCAAAAAAACAAGCCCTCCTACAGCTCTGTGGATGGAAATTTTAAAAAGTTATGGCTGTCTGAAAATGGTGATGCAAAGATAATTGATTTTATTTTCCAAAGTTTTTTATTTTTTTTTTAAGTAGTAAAACAAAAGAAAACCTATACTAATAATCGTATTGACCCGCAGAAAAAGGACAGCATATCATTTGTAGTGCACAGTGAACGCCAAAATGTTAAAACCCAAAATATCTTAGTGGGATTATGGAATTTTTATTTTTTTTTGCAGTTTAACCCTACAAAGAATTTTTTTCCCATTCTCCAATAGAAGATGTGGTAAAATAAGCCCTCACATGTCTACGTGAATGGAAAATGTAAAAAGTTATGTCTTCTGGAATATGGGGAGGAAAAAACAAAAATGGGCTTCGTCTTGAAGTGTTAAATCTCTGCTCATTCTGATCTCAGTAGCCGCATTGTCATTCTCACTTGGGACTGATAGCCCTCTCTATGTGTATACACAGGTTGTGGTCAGTCACTGATAATACCGCCCACTTGGCTTCTGAGCACAGAATGAGCTGAGATATAAATGACAAGTTTTATGGAATCCTTGCCCACAAAACAACACATTGATCTGCTCAGCTCCTCCTGCTCTATAACATGCTGTCTGCAGATTGAACTGCATTTCATGGGGATGGGTCCTCTTTAAGGTAGTTTCTTCAATAAATTACTTGAAAAATGAATCCTCTATTTCTCCTATGTATCATAATGTCAAATATGTGTAACATCAATGTCTCTATAGCACCAAAGACCCTCTTGTAGCTGTTGAGGTGTCGCCCCCTCTCTGTTTTAGATGCAGCCTCTGTACAGAGTTGATAAAGTACAGAAATGTTGTAGCAAAGGCACAAAAGTAGATATGACTTCCAGATCAAATGGAAAATAGTAGTCAGGGTGGTAGTCAGTGGTGTAGCAGATATCCTGCCGGACAGGAACATCTTTATGCCTGAGCACCTGGTGAACCTTCCAAAACCTTTCTTGTCAGGTCTAAAACAAAAAAAATTAAAGGGGTTGTCCGAGTTATTTTTTTGTTCTTTATGTGTTTCTAACTTGTCAGGTATAACAACTTTCCCATATACTTTGTGTTTCTAAAGCTGCTGGTTTCTCAGAGTTGACTCAGGGTCACATGACCTGTGATGTCAGCTTATCTCCCTGGTCTGTGATGTTTCGTGCACAAGCCTCAGAGTTCAGATAACAGTCTACACGAGACGTCACTGGCCACGCCCCCTTTCTTTGCCGGGCTCCTGCTATCTGCTCTCTCCCTGGATTCCTTCAGATAAAACATTAACCCCTTCAGCCAGAACACACTGAGGGCTCAAGGCTTTACAACAAATAGTAACTGCAGCAGTGAGAGGAGACAAATGCTGGGCAAGGAGCTATAGAGGAATTGTATTGTACAAGAACAGGTAGGGAGAATTTCCTGTGTTTATCAGCAGTGTCATTGTACAGCTGGGACTTGTAGTCCTACACAAACAACATGCTGCTGAGTATCCCAGCAGGCAGACATGTACTCACAGCACTTGTATTCACTGCCTTTGCAGAGAAGGGGGAGGGGCAGAGATTGTTATTACTGCATGTAAACAAAGACCAGAAGAGAACCAGGGAAATGAGGAAATATAGATTTTTTTTTTTTTGCCTAAAACTTGCTGAACTTAGTTATATATTGCTGCCCATCAGATTTACAGTGCTATATTTTTTTTTTCATAACTTGGACAACCCCTTTAATTGTGGTTTTAGAAATGTATGCACTTTTTGTGCTTTTTTTATTTATTTTTCTCACTTTTTTTACTTGAGAGACATACAAAAAAGATGTAGATTGCATCTTCTCTGTATACCTCTAAGCTGCCACTGCACAAGGATTCGCTGTGATGTCATTGATGATGTCACGAGTTCTCTGCACGGATGTGGGAACACAGTGCTCAATTTGAACCCTGTTTTCAGGGGGGTTTCCTGGCAGGGAGCGAAGTTCCTTTTGACAGTACAGGATGGGGCCCATCATTGCGACAGCCCGATCCTGCGGATGGCGCTGTGTGCCGGCCTGTGCAGTGCCATTGAACTGGCCACATGAATTAACAGGCTGCATGCTCTGGGACCACTTCATCAGTCTGTGAACTTATGTGATGTGGTTAAGAAGAGGTTAACATATACAGTTTTTACCTTGGCTGCGTTTGTTTCCTACAACTTTTTTTACTGTATAGCCTGTACAGCTCTTAGAAAAGTCTGCATGTAAGAGGCGCAGCTTCCCGGTCCATGCTCCTCAGCTGCCCTGCCGTAAAGGTGCGCAGTTTTTTGGACTTCAGATTTATTCCGTTGCACCTGCGAAGAAGTCCCAGGAGGGGCGTCCTCAATATGCATGTTGTGACTGGCTGCTGATTATCATTCTGTCCCTATCTGACCCTATTCCAACAATGCAGCTGGCACTGTACTGGTTAAGAGGCTGCCTGTGAGAACCTGAGTGAGCCGCACAGAGCTAGGAACGGATCCAGAATTCTGGGCAGATTCCCTTTCATAACATCTGTAGAGGTCGGGGCTTTTTTTTTTTTTTTTCTTTTTTTTAAATAGAGTTTAAAAATCCCTTTCTTGTATTCATAGTGCAGTAGATTAAAATCATAAATGTGTATTTTTATTCCTCCGTGGCTGTATGAAGCCTTGTTTTTTTTTTTTTAAGTAAAGTTATAATTTGCTAGGGCACTATTATAGGGTATGGATATGTACGTTTTCCAGCGCTTTAATAGTAAGGTATTGTACGGCAGCAGGTTAAAGGGATTTTCTTTCAATATCAGATTGGTGGGGGCCCAACACCCGGCACCCCAACCGATCCCCTGTTCGAACCGCAATCTCTTTCACTGTCCAGTGACCAGTGCGATGATTTTAGTCACAGAAGTGCATTACCAGGTACAGCCATGTGTGTGTAGTGGCGTCACCGACCTTGGTTCTGCTGTGAAGGTTGGACCAGCAATGTAAAATCCAGGAAAACTCCTTTAGGGTGGGCTCACAAATCGGTCTTTGCTGGCAGTTTTCTGCACTTTTATGGGGTTTTTTAGTGCCGTTTCTTGCTGTAGAAACGCCAGCTTCAGATGTTAGCAGAAGGTCTATGGAAAATAAGAGATGTAGGCCACACAAGAGTTTTTACTGTTGCCATTTTTGCTCATTAGGTGGTGTTTTTTGTCTTTATAGTATCTTTTCAAAAATGCTGCATGCTCTTGGGTGTTTTTTTTTTTTTTTTTTTTTCTTCTTCCAAGCGTTTAGACATCACCTTCTCTATAGGGTAAAACTGCCATAAACACTAGTGGGCAAACATCTGGTTTTCACAAACCCCACTAGAGACTGCACCTGGTTATTCTGGCATTTTTTTGATTTTTTTTTTACAGTCCAAAAAAAAAATAAAAAATTGCCAGTGCAAATGTGTGTGTTGGGACCCCTAATCTATTGTTCCTACTGTTTTGTAAAGGGAGTCTGTCACCTCCATATGCCCCTATAGAGCACTGACATCGTCACATAGCACATCTAATCATAAATCTAGTGGTACCTCTGTCTTTTTCTTTAGCCTTGTAGAAGCTGCAAAAACGCTGTTTTATTCATATCTAAATGAGCCCTTGGAAGTGCCCGGAGACGGCGTTCACTGCTGTGGAGCCCGGGCTCCTGTACTATCCCCGCCCCAGTCACTGCCTTCTCCTCATTTGCAGCCTCCATCTTTCCTGGTGAGATCCCGTGCCTGTGCAGTCTCCCGCCGGGCCGGGGCATGCGCAGTAGCTACGGCGATGCCATGCCCACAAGCTTCTACAAGGCTAAAGAAAAAGACACAAGTATCATTAGATGTATGATTAGGTGTGCTATGTGACGATGTAAGTGCTCTATAGGGGCATATGGAGGTGACAGACTCCCTTTAAAGGGGTTATCCCATGACTAATGTAATAGATGATAATCAGACATCATATAGTACGTGCTAATCTCTTTCTAACAAAGCTAGAACCAGCCCTGTACCTCACATGGATCCAGAGATCTCCCCATTCATTACTCTGCTAGATTTATATCAAGCTGACCGCTCAAGGGGAGTGTCTTTTCTGCTGCAGCTCAGGGGGCGTGTCTCAGCTCTCCCTATCACAGCTCAGGAGGCAGTTGAAGGATGAAAGTGAGCATGTGTGACCATCTCAGTGAGCAGGTCAAAGAAATTATTAAAAAAACAAAGACCAGGTGGCGCCATACAGATACATTTTATTGAATTTTTAATGAAATGCAATTACAGAAGTGTTCAGATCCAGGAGCTGATTTGAAAACTGTAGAATAATTTTTTGTGGGACAAACCCCTTTATTAGGTATCGTCATTCTCATATTTTACTGCCCTCTCAGCACGTGTATGTATATACAGTATATATAATCTTGATGTTCTACTAGCAGTGTATATACTGTATATTTTGCTTTATAATACGCACTTTTTTTCCCCAAAAAAAGTAGGGGGAAAATGGCCGTGCGTCTCTTATAAAGCGAATACTAGTGAGCTCTTCCATTATGTATTAGGTGCCGGGAGCTGGGAATGATACTCGCCCTCCTGCGCTGCAGATACGCACCGGGTCCGGCGCTCCTCTGTCTTCCCTGCACTGCCCTGACCCTGTACAGCTTCAGGACGTAGAAGACAGAGGAGCACTGGACCCGGAGCGGAGCTGCAGCGCAGGAGAAGTAAGAGAGGTTTTATTATTTTAGTTCTATGGCGCTGAGTGGGCTCATATGAGGTTTGATGGGGCTGAGTGGACTGATCCGAGGTCTGATGGGGTCTGACATGGAGGGCTGATATGGGGGTATGATGTGATGTCCTGATATTTATGAGGGGTCTGATATGAGGATCTGATAGAAGAGCTAATGAAAAATATATTTTTCTTATTTTCCTACTCCTACCTAAAATCTGGGGTGTGTTGTATCATCGGGTGCGTCTTATAAAGCAAAAAATACAGTATATATTTTTGTAGTAAGAAAATCCTGTTTATCCTCTATAATTCATTTGACGTTATAGGATCGAGGATGCACAATAGTGTTTGATTTCATTCTACATAGAGTCAGTTTTCCAGGAGATATAATAAGATTTTATTCATCTTCTGTTTTTGCCTGGCAGGAGAAGCGGATATCGAGCTTTGGTTTCCAGGTTTCTAAGAGCTTATCTCTACTCGCAGTCCGTGGCCTTTGTTGATTTTATTGCACGCTGTTCTTCTTTACTCTCACTTGCGTCTTCTACATACAGTATCTCTGTACCTATGGATAACATGAACATTATAGTTTTGAAGGTTGTTTTGAAGGGTCTGGCTATTTGTGACTGTAATTTCAAGCATCAATTTCTGAATTGAAACCCAGTTTACAAAGCCATACCAAAAAAGTGATTCTAGAAGTTACAGGATATGTGATTGACACTGGAATTCAGGATAGTTACCTTTACGTATGCAATATCCCTTGTGCGTTTACGTTTACTTTAATATAAATCTGTGTTATTTCATACAGAAATATAGGACGATCATCCCCTCCTGGGGGATTGATTTAAAGGGGTATTCTCATCTTGGACAATGGGGGCATATCGCTAGGATCGAGAACGGGGCCCCCGCAAGCGCGGCCCGCTCTCCATTCACTTCTAGGGGGCCGCCGCACATAGCCGAGCGCTGGCTCGGCTATCTCCGTTGGCTCCATAGAAATGAATGGGAGCGCACTGCGCATGCACGGCCACCGCTCCCATTCATTTCTATGGAGCCGACGGAGATAGCCGAGCCAGCCGCTCGGCTATTTGCGGCGGCCCATAGAAGTGAATGGAGAGCGAGCCGCGCTTGCGCGGTGCGCACTTTTTCACTTTAGGGGCCCCATTCTCATTATAGGTGCGGGTCCCAGCGGCAGGAACCGCACCTATAAGACAATGGGGGCATATCCTAGCGATATGCCCCCATTGTCCAAGATGAGAATACCCCTTTAACTCCACACATGGGACGGTGCACGTCATCAAAACCACCTCGGCTTACGGAACAAATAATAAAGTACATCGGCAACGCTTCTTAAAATCCTTGGTAAATTTATTGGGTCATATTGAAGTCCATAGAAAGGTGGATTCAACGCCCTCCTGCCCTCATATGACCACATATTACATTGAGGGCAGGAGACTTTCCAAAATGCATAGGAGTTAAATACTTTTCTGTGGACTGTACTTGTTTTTAATGTGACCCAAAAAATTTACCAAGGATTTCAGGACAGGTTGCTGGTGTACACTTTTATAGGGTAATTTAAAGGGGTTGTCATGTAGAGAAAGTTACTACAAGGCACTTACTAATGTATTGTGACTGTCCATATTGCTTCCTTTGATTCATTTTTCCATCACTTATATACACTGCTTATTTCCAGGGGTTGCGGCCACCACTGCAGTGAAGATACAAGGTGGCCAGGACGGGATCTGCTGCGCATGCGTACCTATGTGCACTCCAATGGTCCCAGCCACCAGACTGGCTAGTGCTTTTTCCTATACCGTACAAGCACGGCCACCACTGCTGGATTACAGGGTGGTCGTAACCCCTGGAAACGAGCAGTGTATAATGTGATGGAAAAATGAATCTAGTCAGCAAAGGAGGCAATATGGACAATCACAATACATTAGTAAGTGGCGTGTATTCACTTTCTCTACATGATAAATGCCATTTGCTGAAGTGAGACAACCCCATAGAAATTAATGGGGTCACAGCGCTTGCTGCACATGTGACCCACGTTGCAACCCCATTAATTTCTGTGCTATCAGCTCTACTCTGCATTACCCCTGACCATGAATGGTGTAGCCATGCCCTAATGGGAATTTTGCAGAGAGGGCATGATCATTCTGGACGTGGAAACCTCGACTTGTGTCTATTTCCGGATTAACCCTATGGAATGGAGCTAAATGCAGAGCATATAAGCTGAAAATCTACAACACAAATCAGACGGCCTGCCTCGGATTTCTGCTGTGGAAAGTGTTGTTTTTTTTTTTCGTCTTGTATTTCCACCATGTGAAGCATCTCATTTGAGAGAAAATGCCATAGGCGACATTGTGCAAGATCTCAAAATATATAGTAAATGTTCACTGAGGTGGAAAGTCTATCACCATACATGAGTGAGTTACTGTGGCTGTGCAAAATACAGCCGCAACATTTGATGCAACGAAGCTACACTTGTAAGGCTACTTTCACACCAGCGTTATTGCTGGATCCGCTTCCGTCCTCCTCCTCTTCCTCCTCGTTACGAGCACGTTCGCTCATCTCTAGTGAGAACTGATTATCACCACTAGAGCACCCTGCTTATCACTGATTATAGTATAAGGACAGGAGAGGTGAGAACTGATTATCAATCACCACTAGAACACCCTGCTTATCACTGATTATAGTATAAGGACAGGAGAGGTGAGAACTGATTATCATTACTAGAACACCCTGCCTATCACTGTTTATAGTATAAGGACAGGAGAGGTGAGAATTGATGATCTATCACCACTAGAGCACCCTGCTTATCACTGATTATAGTATAAGGACAGGAGAGATGAGAACTGATGATCTATCACCACTAGAGCACCCTGCTTATCACTGATTATAGTATAAGGACAGGAGAGATGAGAACTGATGATCTATCACCACTAGGACACCCTGCTTATCACTGATTATAGTATAAGGACAGGAGAGATGAGAACTGATGATCTATCACCACTAGGACACCCTGCTTATCACTGATTATAGTATAAGGACAGGAGAGGTGAGAACTGATTATCACCACTAGTACACCCTGCTTATCACTGATTATAGTATAAGGACAGGAGAGGTGAGAACTGATTATCTATCACCACTAGGACACCCTGCTTATCACTGATTATAGTATAAGGACAGGAGAGGTGAGAACTGATTATCTATCACCACTAGAACACCCTGCCTATCACTGATTATAGTATAAGGACAGGAGAGGTGAGAACTGATTATCTATCACTACTAGAACACCCTGCTTATCACTGTTTATAGTATAAGGACAGGAGAGGTGAGAACTGATGATCTATCACCACTAGAACACCCTGCCTATCACTGATTATAGTATAAGGACAGGAGAGGTGAGAACTGATTATCTATCACTACTAGAACACTCTGCTTATCACTGTTTATGATAAATAAGGGCCTTAGATTGGTAGAACATAAAATATATTTATAATAAACATTTCAAAACGTTTCTGAATTCCTATAAATGTTAATACAGTAATAACACAATATTGATAGCAGATAATATTTTTTAAGCTGGTGTCAGTACATCACTCCACCCCCAACTAGCTTAGACTCCATCTCCACAGCCCTGGGAAAAATAGCCACAAATGTTCTCAAATAACAGAAGGAATACTACTCACCTCTTCGGTCTGCAGTGCAGATTCTCCAGCAGCCCCCTGCTTTCTGACCATAGTGATTGCTGCAGCCAGTCACTTGCACACACATCATTGCTGGCAGCTTGTAAAGAAAGTCAGGAGAAAAAACATCTACTCTGGCTCAGCAGGGGGTTGAAGACGTGAGTAGGCTTTTTTTTTTTTTTTTTTTGGACAACTGCTTGGATTCCATAAATATAGGTCTTGGGACTGACTTTATTTCTTAAAAATCGTAGCCCAAAATGTTTCAAGTAATCTGTTATTATGTCCAAATATATAGAGTATACTTGACTGTGAGAATAGTAGTCTAGATTATTTTTTGTTTTTGCTTGAGAAGCAAAAACCTCCAAGATTTTATATTCTAGGTGATTATCACCATGAATTCTGGTCTTATACGGTTGGTACATTCTGATACATTCCATTCTCAGATATGTATGGTTTGGTTCTCTGTGTGGTCTAAACCAGTCTGTTTAATCCATTCTACCTTTATACTGCAGGCACATGAACGTCTAGAAGACACAAAGCTAGAAGCAGTTAGTGACAATAACCTTGAGCTCTTGCATGAAATTATTGAAGACATTAGTCCGTTAGCGCATCAAGATAGAAATGTGGAAGAACTTGTTGGCATACTTAAAGAACCCCATTTTCAGGTATGTTTGATCCAAAAGAAGATTCAATTGGGCTCATTTATTAAGACCGGCATTTTAGACACTGATCTTAATACTCCCATGCGCATGATGCGCCTAAGTTATGTAGAGGCGCCGGCCATCCACCACCGCCCTAAATCTACACCAGCTTCCTTCCTGGCCATGTCTGAATAAGGGCTCATGCACGTGACCGTGATTTTGTCTGCGCCTGATCCGCTTTTTTTGCGTATCGGATGCAGACTCACTTCAGTGGGGCTGCGAAAGCCGCGGATAGCGCACACCATGTGTTGACTGCATCCATATGTCTGATCCACGGCCCTGGAAAAAAAAATTAAAAAACTTGTCCTGTTCATGTCTGTTTTGCGGACAAAGATAGGACAGTTCTAAAGAGAGCAATACATTCTGATCTGCAAAATGCGGAATGCACACGGCTGGTATCCATGTTTTGCGATAATGGCTACGGCGATGTGCATGAGCCCTAAGATATTGAGCTGCTTCATTGAGTTGCTAGATTTTAGATTTAATTGGCCAGTGCTGCAACTGGAAACCCCTCTGGTGATTTCTGCTGATATGATAGAGGGAGAGAAGCTGAGCTTTGTGATATACATATTTGTATGATTTGTAGAAGAATTTCTGAGTAAAAAGCAGAATAATCCCTCACAGGAATTAGAGAGAGCTGTCAATCACTGGACTCCTAAGCATAGAAAGGGCAAAGATTTAAATGAATAAAATAAAAATTATTCTGAATCTTTTCCCATAATTCTATATATCAATCTGCTCTAAAACATGCTGCCCGCAGCTAGCTCCGCACGTTAAATGCAACATGGTCCCTTTTTAAGGAGCAACCATGTTCAATTTTATATGTCATCTCGTTGCATTAGTAATATTCAAAAGCATTGTCAAATCCATGTTAATTGATAAGGCCAAAAAATAAAATGTTGATTGCTGACCGAAATATCTTTCTTTCAGAGTCTCTTAGAAGCCCATGACATAGTTGCATCAAAATGCTATGACTCTCCCCCTTCAAGTCCTGAAATCAATTCTGCAATGAATAATCAAATAGCGCCAGTCGATGCCATCCGCATGGTTGGCATTCACAAAAGAGCTGGAGAGCCTTTGGTAAGCCATCTGTTTATTGTATGTGCAGCTAAATTGAATGAAGCCAGTGAGTGCCACGTTCTGTATTGTGTGGCATTTGTCGTTTGCTTCTATGATTCCATTATGGTTTATTTTCCTCCTAATTTCATATTAAATATTAAAGTGAAAATCCGCACAAAAGAAATTGACAAGCTGCAGAAAACATTGCTGATACCATATTAAAAATCCAAGTGTATTATGCACCATGTGCCAGCTGCTGCCACTAGCGGAGCTTTGGAGCGTTCTGCATACTATTTAAAGAGGACCTTTCACGGATTTGAATTACTGTAGATAAATACCTCTTGTCCCGGGGTACCCCCCGCTGATGCTGCCACTCTGCCTAGTTTTTTAAAATACAGCTCCTACTCCCCGCTGTGCCCGCCTGTAGTTTTCGCGCATCGGTACAGGGAGGAGGAGACGCCGGCATTTCTCAATGGGCGTCTCCTTCTCCCTGGCTGTGCCGCGATCCAATCACAGCGGAGAGCGTCACAGCCAGGGAGAAGGTGAGGTTTTTTTTTCTCCCTGGCTGTGACGCTCTCCGCTGTGATTGGATCGCGGCACAGCCAGGGAGAAGGAGACGCCCATTGAGAAATGCCGGCGTCTCCTCCTCCCTGTACCGATGCTCAGAATTTACATACTGAGCGCGAAAACTACAGGCGGGCACAGCGGGGAGTAGGAGCTGTATTTTAAAAAACTAGGCAGAGTGGCAGCATCAGCGGGGGGTACCCCGGGACAAGAGGTATTTATCTACAGTAATTCAAAACCGTGAAAGGTCCTCTTTAATTATCCAGTTTAAACTCCCACACTCCCTCTAGAGGTGACAGCAGTAATCCAGAATTCTTTATTCATCTCTGTAGCTGTGTATGAAGTTTGGATCAGAAAAACTGAGCTCCATCCAGAGTATGGATATAAAAAAAATCTATCCGCAAATAATATTGGGCCTATTTAGATGAAATATCTGTGCCCTATTGAGGTACATGAAGCCTTGTGAAGGTGAGCACACAAGAAGTACCTTTTCAAAAAAGCTGGTCTGTATGCGTAGTGTGGAACGAAAATCTGTCACAGCAAATCTAATCTGGATAATTGGGATTTACACTATAAGGCCACATTCACACGACCGTAAGCCATTTGCAGTCCCGCAAAATACGGATGCCGGCCGTGTGCGTTCCGCATTTTGCAGGCCGCACATGGCCAGTGCTATATAGAAAATGCCTATTCCTGACCGCAAGAATAGGACTTTCTCTATATTTTTGCGGGGCCGTTGAAATAAGTGGGTCTGTACCCGTTCCGCAATTTTGCGGACACAGAATTACGTTCGTGTGAATGCACCCTAGGAGTGACTCCAGCTGTACGGCTTACTCATTGATAACAACTGAATGGACACACATGCTCAGTTCCATCCTTCTAGCTGCAGCAAAAGGACATACCAACAGCTTGAAATCTAGCATCGTAACTGGAGCAATGAATGGGGAGATCTGTAGATCCATGGGAGGTACAGGATAACTCCCTTAAAGAAGGGATAAAAAAATTTATTCCATGCCCTGATAGAAATGTACATGATGTAATCTGTAATGAATGTCATTTTCTTACCAGTAGCTGAATTTTTGAGTTATATCATCCTGAAGTTTCTTATCTGTGTCATGTGACTAGGAATTAGACCCACCACTCACAGCAACTTATGTGTGGACAGGAAGTCTAATTTTCTATGTATTCCTATGGGAGCCTCACTTTCAGTCTCATAGGAATGAATAGAGAAGTGACTGGCTTGCTGTCCTGGGTCAGTTGGAGGTCAGGGAGTTGGTCACATGACCCAGCTACAATAAGAAGAGAGTGGAAACTCTCCATTTCAGCCTCTGATAAAAAAATGACATTCACTATAGATTATATCATGCACCTTTCTAACAGGTCAGAGAATAAAAACTTTTGCGGGAGTTCTTCTTTAAAGGAAGCCCATACACTTTCAATAGTTGACCACTTGTACAGCCAACAGCTATCTGTCCTGACTACCCCTCTACCAAATACATGCATGCTCACTTTGGCCAAGACACCTCAGGTGGTGGCTTATCTCCTGGAAAGCAAAAGGATCAGTTGTGTGAATCCAGCGCTCCCCTTTCATCTTTTGGGGAGAGTCACAAGCTCCCCATACATATTTGTTGGTCAAATGTGCTGTTTTCAGGGGGTTCGGCTGGAGATAGTTTCATGTGTATGAAGGCAAATAAGCCAGACCTCAGCTTTGGATTCTATGAAATGGGGCTGTTTTGTTTGTATTCATTGCCCTAAGAGAAAATTCATATTAATCGTCCACCTATCTAGAGAATACATGTGTAATAGCACTTCTGACATCTAGCTTTTTAGTATATAAGAGAACCCCCTGTTTTCCAGGTTTCACCATTCTTTTATATTATGATGGGCAGGAGGAAAATAAAGTCACTCTGAAAATGGGTAGAGAAGGATTTGCAGCTGTAAATATCTTAGTCATTTTTATGTTTGTGGGATAAATGTGATGATTGCCCGTGCCTTTATTCACTGGGTGTATGGCATCAAGTACAAAGCAACAGCAAACCAGGAAAACGAATGAGTGGAGGGAAGGGTCTTCAATAGAAAATGTTACTGGACCAAGACAATATCTCATCAGCTGCTGATATCTGCACTATAGACGACTGTCGCTGCTGATTCTGAGAAGTGGTGATGTCTACCCCTGCCTTAATAGTGCTTGATATAGAGATTCACTGCCGGCATGGCATTCTTATACAGCCACACGTCCATCTGTACCCAGAGATGACCCCCAGTAAACTAACTGGACCACTGCTGGCCAGCCACATTCTCCAGGAAGTAGACTCCAAAGGCCGATAACTAAATGATATAACCAAAGAATGTGATATATAAAAAATGGTGGTAATATGGATACACTTAAATGTGTTGTGGACACATTTTTCACAATTGGAAGTGTATATATAAAAAAAAAAAAAGGTAGGGCAATTTCTACTTTTACGTGGGTTGCCCCACATAAGAACTATTTCTCCATATACAAGAGCAGTGAGGTCTGACCTTTGAGACCCCATCTGATCAGGAGAGTGGGCTTCTGAGTCCCTGGATAGAGTGATGGGTCACACATGGGCACTACCACTCCATTCATCTCTGTGGAACCGCCAGATATAGCAGACTGCAGTACTCATAGCGCTAAATAGAGTGGCAGAGCACATGTGTGACCATCGCTTCATTCCGGTACTCAGGGGCTGCTTTCTCCGGATCTGTGGGGTCCCTAATAAGTTGTTCAGGTGGGACAAGACCTTTAAATTGGCACACTGTGCAGCCACACTGAAAATCTACCAAACCTACCTAACTAGCAGTGACGCATTAATCCTGCAGGTGTTGTCTACCTGACTATTCAGTTGAAGGAATCTGAAGGCAGCGATGCAGCAACATTGGCAACCCCTTTATTTCAAGTGTCTTGGGTTTTTTTTTGTTTTGTTTTTTGGCTGCCCGTAACAATTTGTTTCGGTGGGCAATACTTGTGCATAGTACTTAAAACAAATGACATGTACAGGTTCAGCCTGGAAAGTATCGGTGCAGCCCAGTAGCTAGCAGATAACACTTTTACATCATGTACAGGCAGCATAAAAAAGCCTAAAAACACCTTTTGGAGGTAACCTTTTTTATTTATAAGGTATGATCACACGATGGATTTTGAAAACCTGCCTACAAAATTCGCCACAGGATATGCATTTTCTTTCCCATGTTTTTCATAGTTTTTTTTTTTTCTTTACACGTTTTTGATGTGGCTTTTCAACACAAGTTGTTGTTAAGTTTTTTTTGTTTTGTTTTTTACCAGTGGGTGTTTACTTCAGTACTTTCAGCTTGTGGTTTTTGGCATGGATCTGTACCAAGAACCGCACAATGTTCCCGTTTGTTTCAATGGGAACATTGAAGATTGATTCTGCCCCAAGATAGGACACGCTGCTGCTTTTTTAAAAGCACTGTTTCCCATTGAAGTGAATGGGAGATTGTTTTGAGACTGGTTTTGGAGCTGATTTTGAGGCGGAAATGTGCCAAAATCACTGCCAAAAAACTGTGTGAACTGTCCTTTATAATTGCTGTAGGCCCCAATTACTGGGAAATTGTCACATTCGGGCTAAGCCTAGTAATTCCCTGTGGCTGTGCTCTGCAGTGTCCAATTGATGTCTGTCTATAAAAATGTTTTTTTTTTTTTTTTTTTTAGTTTTTTCATAAAAAAACAAAAATACACTCACATACTGTTTTAAATTGTCGTTGCAGCTCAAAAGCTCCCGCTGATTGGGCTATATAGGGGTTATATGTGGAACATCCACCATGTACGTTTTTTATTTTTTGTAGGGTGTGACCTTTAAAGTAGAAAATCATAACTTGGTTATTGCAAGAATTCTCCATGGTGGGATGATCGATCGACAAGGTCTTCTCCATGTGGGCGACATCATTAAGGAAGTGAATGGTCATGAAGTGGGAAACAATCCGAAGGAACTGCAAGAGTTGTTGAAGAGTATTAGTGGTAGTGTTACTTTAAAGATCCTTCCAAGTTATAAAGATGCAGTAACTCCCCAACAGGTAAGTGTCTTCTGCCACCCATGGTGCGCTGGGTTTGTCCTGATAGCAAGAACTGTTACCCGGGAGAGCGTGGATTCTGTTACTAACACATGGCTTTCTTTTTTAGGTTTTTGTGAAGTGTCATTTTGATTACAACCCATTTAATGATAATTTGATTCCCTGCAAAGAAGCTGGATTAAAATTTTCCAAAGGAGAAATTCTGCATATTGTTAATAGGGAGGATCCAAACTGGTGGCAGGTAGGTACCAAAAAGAGTTGTGACAGTATAAAAATTCTGGTTGTCCTTAAAGGGGTTGTCTCACTTCAGCAAATGGCATTTATCATGTAGAGGAAGTTAATACAAGGCACTTATTAATGTATTGTTATTATCCATATTACCTCCTTTGTTGGCTGGATTCATTTTTCCATCACATTATACACTGCTTGTTTCCATGGTTACGGCCACCCTGCAATCCATCAGTGGTGGTCGTGCTTTCACATTATAGGAAAAAGCATCAGCGTATTTGTTGGCTGGGACCATGGGAGCGCACATAGGCTGGTGCTTTTTCCTATAGTGTGGTAGCACGCCACCACTGATGGATTGCAGGGTGGTCTGTAACCATGGAAACAAGCAGTGTATAATGTGATGGTAAAATGAATCCAGCCAGCAAAGGAGGCAATATACACAATACATTAGTAAGTGCCTTATAGTAACTTTCTCTACATGATAGATGACATTTGCTGAAGTGAGACAACCCCTTTAAAGGTTTTGGCCACTTTGGGGGGAATTTATTATTGTAGGTGTATTTGAAGTGAGTTTGTACATTGGCGTTGCTATGTGCACCTGCGCTACATGTATGAAAATGGAGCACAGCAATAATTTATTTTGCGCAAGTGCATTGTTACTACTTGTTCAGTTAAAGTACAGCTAGGGAATACTAGGCGTGGAGATGGGACTTTTTAAAAGTGATTTACTCTGAAATCTCGACCAACTTTTCATTCCATTTCCAAGACACCAGGCACCAGGACAGGTTTGGAGCCGCCTGTCCGTTCCATAAACCATCATATTTCAATGACAATATACATATGGAGACTGATTCGCTCGCACCACTAGGTCTGATCTCTGCCTTTTTTTTCTGAAGGTGACTTGGGAAGTTTCAGCTCTCAAAAAGTCACAAATTTCTGCACAAAACCTTGCATGCGACAGCAGACGTTTCCATGCTCAAGAACCGTCGTCCCAGATTTGATGAGTGCCCCACTTCTGTTTATTTTAAGAAACATTTTGGGAGAATGTACAACTCACAAATGTATACTTATTACATGATCTGCACCAATTTCTCACTTCATGAAGCGCCACACCCTTTCTAGTACAGCCTTCTGCACAGCGCTTCAGTTCTGAACATGGCTGCTGATGGAGGAGCATGTGATTAGAGGCATCCATCAGCCCCCTTCACGGGAAAACAGCACTTATGCGGAATATATGTTACAATAAACCTAAAATGGCCAAACCCTTGCTTCCCAGCGCTGTATATGTATGGTGGGAGGAGTAGTTTAAATATGGCCCCGCTTGTGAGGGCAGCAGGCGCCATAGCGGTCTCAAACGGCCGAGGCCTGGGGCAAATGGTAATGCCGATCAGACGTTTAACCCTTTAGATGCTGTGGTCAAATGTGACCACGGCATCTAAATGCTGGAAAACCGGAAGCGCAGCCTTCCCGGTCAAGAAAGGCTCCCCCATGTGGTGATCGGGGGAGCCGTTCCTTGGCTCTGATGCGCTGGTCTCTCTGGGGCATATCTACCAGACATCTCGTTGAATTCTGATGATAACTGTTTTCCGCTGTCATGTACGCGATGTGGAGTGTTTTTGTAATTCTTGACCACAGGCAGTAAGATACCGGGCACCGGGACAGGTTTGGAGCGCACCTGTCAGTTTCATAAACCATCATATTTCAGTGACAGTATACATATGGAGACTGATTTGCTCCCAACACTGGGTCTGATCTCTGGCTTTTCTTTTGAAGTCAGCGCTATAAGTATTATTAGATGTGTCAGTGTAGATTAGCTGGCAGTACATTTGCATGGAGAGAGGGTTACTGATTCCTCACACGGAGTGGAAGTTTAGCTGTATTCATTTTATGCTTCCTTTCATGTTTTCTGCAAAACAGGCCATGTTTTTTTCCTCTGATCAATACAACAATTACAGCACTTTTCAAGAAAGATGTTACCGTAGCTTTCCAGTGGCAGATGTTTTTCACTTATCAGCAATTTCCTCACCTCCCTGCATCTTGTCAATACTGTTTTTTTCTTCTTATATTGTTCCTTCGTAATGTTCTTTGTCGCTTGTCAAGAAAAACACAATACCCTTATTAAGTCTCCAGCGATGCCTGAAAAACAGTCCTCTCATTAGAAGCACAACTGCATTGCTCGGATTTTACCAATCATTAACTATGTGTGGGGTTATTTCAAGGAGCCTTTCCATCAGAAATTTCACCTGGAAGTGGAAGTCATAGAAAGCTTTGTCCGGTCCTACTTTAAGGTATATTCCGGTGGGTAAAAGTTATCCCCCAGCCACACGTTAGGGGATAACTATTAGATCGGTGGGGATCCTACTTCATGAGAACAGGGTTCCCATACCCCCTGCTGTTCCCCTGAAATGACTGTAGCAGCCGGTTGCACATGCGCGTGGCCTCTCAATTTATTACTATTGGAGTTCCAGAGATGAAATGAAGCAGCCGCTCATGTCATTTCAGGGTAGCAGCAGGGGTTAAGGGGCCCCTATTCTCGCGATAGGTAGGGGTCCCAGCAGTAGGACCCCCACCAATCTAATCCTGAGCATCGGCGCTATATTTTACCTGCCAAAGTAGCCATTTAAAATTCTATAAATTTTTTTTTTGTTAGATTTGAGAAAGCTCAGTGAAGAGAGATATGATGCAGGACCCCTGTGGGTTGTCATCTGTGTTTGTCAGGCCAGCTTTCTATTTCATGGTGTACTTCGGCAGTGTGCAGAGAATCACATCTCTGCATAGTGTCACTAATGAATAGTTATCGGGCAAAGTTTTGGTTTAAAAAAACAAACAAATGTCAATAACTTAAAGAGAACCGTGGGAAAGGATTTATTCCCTCACCGCCTCCAACCTGTGGTCTAGGAAGTGGTTCTTTTCACACCAAGTACTCCCTAGAGCAGGGATCAGCAACCTCCGGCACTCCAGTGGTTCTGAAACTACCACTCCCAGAATTCTCCTTTCACGTCTAGGGGAGTTACAAGAATAGCTGAGTAAGTATGCATGCTGGGAGTTGTAGTTTTACAGCAGCTGGAGTGCCGAAAGTTACTGATCCCCGCCATAGACATCAACGTTTGAATAGAGTGGCTCCCCGCCATCCCCCCCCCCGAACAGCTATTACCCTGTTTATGAAGTGACATCCGTCCACGGTACAGATGACAGACACAGCCTGAGCAGTATGAGAGGACTCGGGCGACTCCACTCCACACACCCAACCCCCAAACACACATGTACCAGAGAGGAACTTTCATCCTGTGAGGCCTACGTGACGCCTGGCATCCAAGCTGCACGGTGACATGATAGCTTGGGATGCCCACAGGTCTCTCTTTTCACCCCCAGCGGCTGGCATCTAACACCACCTCCGAGAGCCCCTGGACATCGTCAGTGTGAGCCTGCCCGCCCACAACTATTAGTTATATTAACTTTATCAGCACCGCACTGCATAGTAGGAGATGCAAGCAAAATTAATATAACTGTTGAAGGGGCAGGTTGGGTTCAGGCAATGAGGATACAGACTCATACTATCCCCATCGCTGGACCCAAATTATGAGATTATCACGCTGACCATGTGGTGGAGCACTCACCAGCTTCAGAGAGGGGGTTAACTGTTAATCCCGCCCTCCCTTACAGTACATGTGCTGAGATTTCCTAGGAACCAGCAAGGGATGAGCAGTAAGTGAGCTGATTTTTTTTCTTTACTTCTGTGTCGGCACGTATCTCTCTGGGCTGCTGCACATACCTCCTGTGGTACACATAACGCATCCTGAGAACCTCTAATCTAGGATGTTAAAGGGGTTCTCCAGAATTTAAGAAAATGAAAATACTTAAATATTACTTTATGATAAATATATTCCCAAATACCTTTCATTAGTTAGAGTGACTAGTTTTGTCTACGGAGCAATCATTAGGAGAAATAAAATGGCCACCGTCCTACCAGTACGCACAAACCTGTCCTAATCATATAGGAGAACAAGTTACTTCACAGCACTGAGCCAAAGAGCTCCCTCATCCTCCTCTCTGCTCTGTGGGAATGGAAACGATGAGGAGACATGAAGTACAGAGCGGAGGGTGGGGATAATTAGCAGCAGCACTTGTATGCAGTCCCCATTACCATAGTCTGTCCTGTCCGTCCTATCTGTACTTCATATCTCTTCTGAACTAAATTCCCCAGAGATTCCTCTAAAGATCTTATTAGCTGTATTCAGGATCATAATCCCTGACGAGCAGAGAGGAGGATGAGGCAGCTCTTTACCTCAGTGTTGTGAAGTAATTTGTCCTCCTGTGTGAATAGGACAGGTTCTGTGTGTACTGGTAGGACGGCGGCCGTTTTGTTTCCCCTAATGATTGCTCCTTAGACAAAATGAGCCGTAATAAATAATGGGTATTTGGGAATATATTTATAATAAAGTAATATTTAAGTATTTTCATTTTCTTAATTCCCAGAGAACCCCTTTAAGTCTGTGAAGGTTCTCGTTACATCCAGGTCATGGTATATCAGTAGTAATAAGCCAGAGCAAATGAACTTGTATTTGCTCTTGACGTTTTCGCTAGTCATCTGACTGGCCTTGTAATTAATAAAACCGGTCTGATGACTAGTGAAAATACAACAGATCTAGTTGTTCTGACTCATTACTTGCGGATATAGGATGTTAATGGATTGAAAGGATGTCTTTATATATTCCGCCAGATGCAACAGAACATTTTAAAAATAATTTTGAAGACAGTGCCTGCGATATTCAAATGACCTGTAAGGAGTCGTATATGGGTGGCGAGTCACGTTGCCGGTTCCTCTCATTGAATCGCCAGCGTCCCACAGGTTGGGTATGTCAGCATAGGGCTTCCTCCCCAATAGTTGTCTGCTCGCTGGAGCCGTGTAATTGCTCCTTTTAGATTTCTTCCCACTGTCGGTTCATGACCAAATTCACGGTTATTAGTTGCATTGTAGTTGCGTGATCCAGCAGTTCGGGCAGCTACAAGTTGCTGTATAGTTCTAGTCTATAGGCCTCCATACATATTAGTATATTGTTGGCTGAACCTGCTGAGAACAGCAGGTTCACTAACAACCTAATGTGTGTAGAGATCTACCTTCTCTTCCCCGACAGATGATGTTGAGAAGAATTCTTTTGCCAGATCCTTTTGTTCTCCCAGGAAATAAGCCGCTGCCAGAAGTGTTTAGATGTCGCTTTCTCCTCTCTTCCCATTAACTAGACGTACACTTTTTCTACCATACTGAGCTTGTATGTGTATGGTAGTCAGAAGGGAGTGAGACATCGCTTTCAGTTGAACGGTCATTCGGCTGACAACTATTGAGCGTGTGTGGTCTGCTTTATTCTCTAGCACAGGGTTCTGCAACCTTCGGCACTCCAGCTGTTGTGAAACTACAACTCCCAGCATTCTCCTTCCACTTGTGTGCGAGTCTAGAGAACAGCCATGCAAGTGTGCATGATGGGAGATGTCGTTTCACAACACCTGGAGTGCCGTGGAGTTGCAGACCCCTGCTCTAGCAGATCATTGGGTGCCATGTTGTTAAATGCAGTTGTAAGATTGGGAACAATGGCTTCTATTTGTTTTCTCCGCTCCAGCTTTCTCTTAGTCTGCCCACATCGGTAGTAGAATTCCCTGTAAATTACTGAGCAGAGAGATTAGCCCTTGCTCTTGTTATTTCGATAGCTGATCTGGTTACACAAATACTTGTATGAAGGGTGTGCCTGCAGAGTTCTGTGAGAATAAACCTTGTGCTCCTTCTAGATAAGGCCTCACCTTTGTGTTTGGTCCCTGCCCTCCATAAAAGGCGGTGTATTGATTAGCAATGTATTGTATATGTTGGACGCGTAATATTTAATTTTTTTTTTTTTTTTTTTTTTACAGGCAAGTCATGTGAAAGAAGGTGGAAGTGCAGGACTTATTCCCAGTCAGTTTCTGGAGGAAAAGCGAAAAGCCTTTGTGAGGAGAGACTGGGATGGAACAGGTATCACTGCACTGCACGGATGGGGGGTGTATAGGCCATATACCCTTAATAGATTGCAGAAAAATCTAGATGTTACCCGTTGCCAGCCCCTGTCAGAAGTGTATTATTTCTAGTGGGTGACTTCCATTGAGAGGAAACTCACGCTGTGCAAATTTAAATATGAAATCACTCCTTTTTAGAAAACTTAATTTTTTCCTTTCCCGTCATCTTTACACTTCATTATTCAGCCTTCTGCCTTCTGCCCCTGTTCAGCCCTTGCTGAGATGTGAATTCCGTAGAAGATTGCAGGACCGCCGCATTTTCTTTGTCATACCAGCCATTAAATGGTCTGATGGAAGAAAGCTGTCATGGCTTCAATATTTGCAGGATTACTGATCAGCGGAAACATGAATGTCTTAATTGGGGAAATTACTAATAATGTAACATTGTGTTAAGCTGTGCTGTTTCCCCGCACCAGGTGAAATGGACAGCTGAAAGCTTAGCAAAAACTGATGAGAGTGATGACTTTTCTTCTGAAACACACAGAACGTCATGCTACCGCCTAAGGCCATTGTAGCGTATGTGAGATGTTAGGTAGACTTTATTTGGAGCATATTTAAAAAAAAAAATAAAAAATCCTATCAGCTGTTCACAGCAGCCCACAATGCCAGAACTAACACAAAGAAGTGAGCAGGAAGCACAGCTCCCTCCACTGTGTAGTGGCCGTGCCAAGTTACTGCAGCTCAGCTCCCATGTACATGCAACTGGTACTAAAGCAGGCTACTTATTGTATGGTGTACTTCTGTAGTCTCTTGTCCTCTCTACCTGAATCTGCAGCAGGAACTGCCCTCTTTCAGTGTTGCATACGACTCACGTAAAGCAGAGGAGACAGAACGCGCTAGGTCTCATGTTCTCCCATAGGCAGTACCTAGACAATTTTATCCTTCACAAATGTCACATATGTATTTATTTGCATGAGACTTTTTATGGTCCGGTATAGGTGTAAGGGTATTTGCTATGCTTGCCATAGAGTATAAATTGTGTAGCTATGGGCAGTTTTTGACTATGGAGCTTATAGAAGTAAGAGGAAATGTTTTTTTTTTTTTGTGTTTGTTTGTTTTCGTACAAGAATGCATTCGTTATTGGTGGAACACATTCTAACTTATATTTTATTACTAGTTTTTCTTACCTTACATATTTTGCAGTTTTTGCAATTATTTCAGTCCCACGTTCATTTGAGGTACACAGTTTTCCATTATACCTGCACTGAAACCGCCTATACTGGAAGCCATTGAATGGTCCTCTTTGGACCATCCCTAAATGTTAGAAGGGTCCCTTGATAAAAGACTGATCAGAGTTTCTCCCTTCTGGGACCGTCCATGTCACCTGTAGTCTGTGGGGAACCTTGACAGTAAGGATTCAGCTTCCCTGCAGGACACCCCAGTGCCCATTCAAATCTTCTCAAATCAGTGCATTGTCTGTGTGATACAGGACAGGGCCTCCAGAATTAGGCTCCCTGTGTCGCCACGGCCCCTCTGGCCAAGAGATGAGAATTTTCCCCATCTCAATTAACTCAGAATGCTATATTAGTACATATGGAAAAGTATTGTCCTCATCAGTCTAACGCTTGTCCTGTTTTTTTTTTTTGTTCCTCTCCACTCCAGGACCATTCTGTGGTACAATCACAAGCAAAAAAAAGAAAAAGATGATGTACCTGACTACAAAAAATGCAGGTAATGTTTTCAGTACTATATTTCACACATTAGGTATTGTGTAGTTTTTATACACATAGGTTTTGGGAGAATTTTTATCCTGTTGCAGGGTGGTTCTTAAAGGGATTGGCAACCTAATGTATAATCACTACATAAGAGTGGGTTAAGGGGATATCGGAAGGCCACCATTATATAGTCTTCATAAGTTCTGCATCATTTTCTTTTTCTGATCCCACACCCCCAAGTCTTCTCCCCACACAGCCCACCCTTCTAGCCTTGAAAGTGGCTACTGATGGAGCACTGCGCCACGTGGCCCCACCCGTCAGTGCCTTTGATTGAGACGCACTGCGCCATGTGGCCCCACCCGTCAGTGCCTTCGATTGAGACGCACTGCACCTGGAAGCAGACTATGATAACCCATTTCATTGGGGAGGCTCTAATGGATGGAGTCGTGTCACATGCCTCTCCGTCAGTAGCATATTTTAGGATGAACGCAACGGGGCTACCTGGTGAATAGGCTTGGATGACAGGGGAAAGGGGGCATGGCCCTGGAAAGAGCGAAATTAGCGCTGAACTTCCTCCATCTCCTTTACCTGCTGTAGTCATATAGAAGGTGGCCACACCCTTTACATATGCCTATGTCCTGTATTCTTTCTGTATTGTACTGTGTGCCATTGTGTTTTACACTCTACAGTATTCTCTCGGCAGTTTCTGTGCTAATTGTACTTCTCTGTACATGGCGCTAATCTTGATTGTATCATCCTGTAGATCTTCTGTAAGAGAAGACCTTGAGAATAAAGGCTCTTTCCAACGCTTTTCTAGCAGCAGCTTTTATCTCGCCCTGCTAAACGTGAAAGCCGCAGTTCGCAATGTTCTTTTTAGATTTCTAGCCTGATGGGCACGTCCGTACGATGCTTCCAGTAGTTTGGAAATGAATCCTGCGTGAAAATCCAATAAACACCAGGATTTTACAGTCCGTTCTGCAGGTCCAGCGTTTGTATTTCTTGTTCTGCCTCATCGCAGGTGGATTAGCCGGCTTTTGCTCTATTTGCTTGCACTGCATTGTTTTTATTGATGCCAGTGTCCATGATCGCGATAATGAAACCTTCACTGCAAATACGTCAGCATGACCTTTCTGTCCTTTATTATTTTTGTGTGTTAGGAAAATACCCACAGTCGCGCTACAGAAAGAGCAGGGCTGTTCTTTGTTTTTGTAGAACGCTCAGAGGGAGTGCTGTGGGAGCAGAAGGAACCTTGGTGTCTCACACAGAAATGTGCGTTGGTCAGGATCTCCATGAAGTGCCATGCACAGAGAGATCTTTGAAGTTGAGGGTTTCTTTTTGCCGTTTTTGCTTAAACCTTTTGCAAGGCAGAACTCTTAAAGGGGTTTTCCGGTAATTAATATTGATGAACTCTTCTGAGGATAGGTTGTTAATATCAGATTGGTGTTAGCTGTTAGAAGAGGCCGGGCGCTGGCCATATGACATCCGTATGTCAGACACATGGCCCATTGGCAGCCCCAATCACTTGAATGAGGCTGAGCTGCAATACCAATACGGCGCTAACCTGAGGAGACGACCGCGCTCACCTGAGTTCCGGTGAGTGCCTCAGGTTTCCACAGCTTCCAGAAACAGCTGATCAGCCAGGCTGCCAGGACTCAGACTCCCACCAATGTGGATAGAGAGTCAATCAATGTTATTTCCCCAATAACCCCTTTAAAAAGGTTTGTTTATCTATGGTAATTCTTAAAGGTGTTGCCCCATCTCAACATTTATGGCATATGACTATGATATGCCACAAATGTTAGCTAAGTACGGGTCCCACCTCTGGAAATCACCCCTATGTCCAAAACGGGGGCCCCAAAGTGAAGCAAGAGCACTGGCTCGGTTACTTCCAGCGGTCCCATAGCGGTGATTGGGGAGGTGGCCGTGCTTGCACAGTTTGCGCTCCATTCACTGCTATGCGACTTACTATTCCACAGATTAAAATTAGAGGTATTCCAGTAATTAGATTTACCTTCCATCCGCTGGATAGGTGGTTGGAACTTGGACCCCCAACGAGCTCACAGTTCATTTTCATTCTTAGTCATAGTCTTTACGCAGTGGTTCTTTGCCTTACATCTAGCTATTGGTAGTTTGATGGTGTTGTCGGCATACATCTTTATAGAGGTTAAATGCATAAAAATAGAAGTGAATCTTGGAGGAAAGTGTTGTTAGAGTAGACAGAGGAGGTGGCGGACTAGCTATTTATGTCAAAGCTAGTCTTAAATCTTCAGAAATTCAGGAGACGCACGTGATGTACAGGATTTGCACGCAAACTAAAGAGGAAACGGTTATTAGAATTGGTGTTATATAGGCGTCCAGGGCAAAGTGAGGATTATGATTACAAATTGGATTAAATTTCTCAAATGGCGGAAAAGGGAGATATTGTAGTTATGGATGACTTCAACATGCCTAGTGTACACAGGAATTTCTCTAATGCAGGAGTTTAATTTATGCTCTTAAAGGAGCATCTCTAAAACAGAGTGTTAAGTCACCAACCAGAGGTGATCTGTGACTTTTCGCCGCTCAAGCCAGGTCTAAAAAAAAAAAAACGGGTGTGGGCGGGGAAGGCCGGCCAGGAGGCCCGTCTCATTTATCATTTTCTACACCTGTTTTAGGGAAACAAGGAAGCTGACGTAGATTTAGCAGTGGATATGCCTAAGTTATGTAGAGGTGCCGGCCTCTTCATAACTTAGGCGGATCCACCTCCAGCTAAAGAGGTATTAAGACCAGCATCTAAAATGCCGTTCTTAATAAATGACCCCAGCACTGTCTGAGGTTAATGTGGAAAAACATCTGGGTTCCAATGTTTTTGGTTTGATATAAAAATGAACTGGGAACAGTCTTATACTACTTAGAAAGTGAAGGACTAATTGTAAGGAAGTAGAGGAGTGTTTAAAAAAGGAATTAAAAGGGTGGAAACAGCCAGTGGGTGCGCCAAGTAGACTGTATTAAAGGCAACTAAACCATGTCAGACTGATTAGTGAGAGTAAAAGGAGAGGAGAAGGAAGTAATATATCAAAAAAAAGAAGGCTGTTTTGAAGCGGTATAAAGAAAGCGGGCGTTTAGCTGATAGGAAACTGTATGAAATTAAATGGAAACAGGCCAAACATAAATACTGCTAAAGATGAAATGGCCAAATCTGTTAAGAAGGGGGATAACCCTTTATTCAGGCATATTAGTGATAGGAAGGGAATAAATGGTGGGATTACACAAAAATGGATGGGGACAAGGTTGTCGCTGACCATTTGAATAGTTGGCTATAAAGGCTCAGCCCCAGTGTTTTGGAGGCTGACGTTATGGGTGAATTGGCGCATATAACGTCTAACAACACAATGGGTCCAGTTGACATGCACCCCAGAGTCCTTACAGACATCTGCCCTGTGGTTGCTGCTCCTCTTACTGATTTGTTTAACCCTTTCCTGACATGGTGATGTGGTTGGGAAATTGACAGTAAGTGAATTTAAACATTCCTGGTATAAACACCTGTCTGGCCTAAGAAAAGTAATACTATAAGGGCAGACTAGATGGACCATGTGGTCCTTTTCTGCTTTTCTCCTTTGTTTCTGTTCGGATTTCCCTTTGAATGGGCTGCACTTGCCAATCCTATAGTTTGGCCGCCCTCGCCCAGAGAATTGTCCTCTCTGGAAAGCTTCGGGTTGTTTTCTGGCTTCATTGCAATAGTTGAGTGTGGCTGGAAAGCAAACCTTTACAAGCACATATGGGCTATTGGCAGACATCTGCCCGACTGATAATGATCCCGTGACTCGTTAAATATCATTGTATGTCAAAAAGGGGGGAAGTTCTCCCGATCCAATGTGGATTGGCTTTTATGCCTCGCTGCTGTTATCATTATACATGGACAGAAGCTGTGGCATTTGCAGAACAAGAATTTGTGCAGTAGGTTCATGCAGTTATTAGCAGTTTTCTAAACTATAATGTTCAGCCCTCCTGCGGTCAGCTGGGTGAAATAGTGGGGGTTTCGAGTGTACCAGGACTAGTTGCCAGATTAAATAGGGTTTGACTTTGAGAGACAGCCCCTTTTGGGGATAAAAAAAAAAAAAAAAACGGCAACATTTGTTGTTGAGGGTGTATAGGGGTTTGCTGGCACTTTTAGGCTACTTTCACACTAGCGTTTTTAAATTCCGGTATTGAGTTCCGTCATAGGGGCTCAATACCGGAAAAAAACGCTTCAGTTTTGTCCCCATTCATTGTCAATGGGGACAAAACTGAACTGAAGACAACGGAATGCTCCTGAAAGCATTCCGTTCCGTCTTCAGACCGGAGGACAAACCGCAGCATGCTGCGGTTTTCTCTCCGGTCCAGGCATCCGCACCAAGACGGATCCGGAATGACCCCCAATGCAAGTCAATGGGGACGGATCCGTTTGGTGTGACACACCAGTAATCCAGATCTGTCCTCCATTGACTTGCAATGGGGGGTCATTCCGGATCCGGCTACACAGAAATACAGAAAGACATACATACATACATACATACATACATACATACATAATACATACTCCAGCCAGGGAACGCCGGCAGCACGTCTTCACGCGCCTCCTGCGCGCAGCTATGACGTCTCCCCACTGCGCCCAGCAGAGGGCGCTGTGGGGAATCGTCATCACTGCGCGCAGGAGGCGCGTGAAGACGTTCTGCCGGCGTCCCTGGCTGGAGTATGTAAGTATGTATGTTTGTATGTATTTCTGTCCTAATGTCTGTGTCAACATGTGTGGGGCCAGAGCGCTGCTCCGGCTCCACACATGTATCAGCGGCAGCACGGATCTGTTGGCACCCTTTAGGTGCCGGATCCGTGCTGCCGCTAGTGTGAAAGAGGCCTTAGGCTACTTTCACATCTGTGTTTTCCCTTTCTGCTGTTGAGATACGTCATAGGATCTCAGTAGCGGGGGAAGATGTCAATGGGGACAAAACGGAACGGAGTGCACCAGAATGCCTTCCATTCCATTTCATTGCGTTCCCCTGACGCACACAAAAGTGCAGCAAGCAGCGTTTTTGAGTGCGTCCTGGGATACGGAGCAAGAGTCACAATGTAAGTCAATGGTGATGGATCCGTTTTCTCTGACACACAAGAAGACGGATCCGTCATGGCCATTTTAGAGATAATATAACCAGATCCATAAATAACGGATGCAGACGGTTGTATTATCATGACGTTTTTTCCATGACGGATCCAGCAAAAACGCAGATTGAAAGTAGCCTTACCCATGTTTTGTGCATATCTTTAAGGACCCTAACGGTGCTAAAATTTAAGACAATAATGCTTTATGGTTGAACCCCATGCCTGGGCTTTTCTTCTCATGGCCAGGTCTCATGCCCAGGCTAGAAGAACTTTTTTCTGCAATATTGGTACACAGGAAGGGATAACATTTCCATGTTCAAGTGGCATTGTTTGAAGTCGTGTGATTTATTTTGTAACCTTTTACTCTTTGTAGAATTTGACCGGCATGAGATTCAGATATATGAAGAGGTAGCGCGTATGCCCCCATTCCAAAGGAAGACTCTTGTTTTAATCGGAGCACAAGGAGTGGGCCGAAGAAGTTTGAAAAACCGATTAATTGTGCTAAATCCCACCCAGTTCGGGACAACCGTGCCCTGTAAGTTGTAAATCATTGCTGTAAACCACTGCTGTCACTGTCTACATATGAACTAGTATATATACTGTAGGGTCTGTCCTTCGGGGCTATAAAATTATTCAGCTTGAAGCTTTGGTTTTTGTGTTTCAAAAGCAGTAAAGACCTTCCAGAAACAAAAATATCTTGAGACCCCTTGGCTTCACTATGTTCAAACAGACTCATTTCTTTGACGAATTAGGAGCGCTATGGTCAGATCAGCCATTTTCATTTTTTGTCTGGAGCAGCATTTGGCTGCAGTGGTCAGTTGTTATTTTTAACCCTGAGCGGCCCTTTTTTTGGACGCTCTGTATTTTCCAAATTGAAGCCTTCCATAATCCTCAGTTCTCCTTATGCATTCAACTCCAAAAGTTTTAGGCCCTATTCACACGACCGTATGTACATTTCCGCATCTTATCCACATTTTTGCGTATAAGATGCGGAACCATACGGACCCATTCATTTTTCCATAGGAGAAAAAAAATGCGGAATGCACACCGTGTGCATTCCGCATCCTTCTATTACGGAAGTTCTCCCACAAAAAAATGGAAACGTCCTATACTTGGCCGCAAAATCACATCCGTAGCCCCATTAAAGTCAATGGGTCCGCAAAATTGCAGAACAGTACGGAAGACTTTCCGTATGTCTTCCGTTTCGTTTTTATACGGATCACGGAATACATACGGCCGTGTGAATGGGGCCTTAGGCCTCTTTCAGATGAGCATGTCCAGTGTGCAAAAACTTTATTTTCCATTATGGACACTGCTCGTTTCACCGGATCACAATGCATTATAATGATTTATAATGCTGTGTGTCTCTGCATGACCTTACTTCTGCAGAATTATACTGACATAATGCTGTTGGTATAAGGCTTCATTCACACAACCGTATTTTTTGGTCTGCGTCCAATCCACATTTTTTGCGGATTGGATGTGGGCCCATTTGTTTCAGTGGGACAGCAAAAAGTGCGGACAGAACACAGTGTGCTGTCTGCGTGTGTCCATTGTGCAGTCCCACAAAAAAGATAAAACATATGCGATTCTTGTCCTTTTATGAGGACCTGTTTTATGGGTCCGCAAAAAAAAAAAAATACAATGCAATACATCTGGTTTGGGGGTTTTTTGTGCATCCAAGCTTTGCGGACTGCAAAATGCATACGTTCGTGTGAATGCACCCTAATTATGTAGATGGAAAGTCAGGCAGACACACACAACATTATAAATCATTATAATGCCCTGCGATCCTGTGAAATGAGAAGTGTCCATATAATGGGAAATCATGCTCCCACATGGAGTGTATTTTCCACACTGGACATGCTCGTCTGAAAGAGGCCTTAAAGTGACAGATTTTCAATTCTACCATATTTTAAACTTACTGGCCATCTTCTTTAGAGAATTTTGGGTTGTCATCATAATACGGTTTCACTTAGTTTTTTTGTGTTGTTTTTTTTTTTTTTTTTTTTTTTTATATTAGAGGTCAAAGTGCAAGTTATGAAAATATTGTGTTCTTGAGCAAATGAAAGTGCAAAAACACAGAAAGCTGATGGACCACAATATTTTGACAGAAGTACTTGCCAGATCTTGTAAATGTGCGAAGTACTTAGTATTGATCTTGGCTGAGCTCCAGTGGAGATAGTTAAAGGTTAAAGTGCAAATATAATTGGATTCTGCTTCGCATCAGGGTGTGGTTTTCTGAGAAATTAAAGGGGTATTCTAGTTGTTAGAAGTTCTCCCCTACACAGGATAGGGGATAACTATTAGATCGGTGGGGGTCCTACCGCTGAGCTGTAATGAATGGAGCAGCCGGTCACACACGTGCGTGGCCATCCCATTAATTTCTATGGGAGTTCCAGAGATAGCTGAGTGCTGTACTCGGCTATCTTTGGAATTCCCTTAGAAATGAATGGAGTGGCCGTACACATGCCCAATCCGCCACTCTATTCATTTTTCGGGGGGGGGGGTTGGGGGGGTTACTCATAATCATTGGGGGTCCCCCACCGTTCTAATAATTATCCGCTATCCAGTGGGGATAACGTCTAACACCCACAATACCCTTTAACTTCTCCCCGTTTACCCTTAATCTCCAGTTCAGCTTTCTGATGAACCTATGTTCCCTTTTGATTGTGATCAAAACACAAAGGGACATTTATGAAAGCTTTTCTGCCACTACTGTGGCATAAAAAAAGAAAAATCCACAAATTACGGAGTGCACTGTATTTGTAACATAATTTGTGACTTTTTAAGCTTTATAAACTTCAGTAAAGTGGTGAGAAAAGTCGGTGGGGCTTAGTGGGAGGGGCTGTGCTTAGCGCAGCCCGATGGATTTACTATAGTTAAGTCTGTGCCATCTCCTGGCTGGTGTAGACTTGAGTTTCTGGCGCACGGAGGAGCAGAGAGGAGCATTGGCCTCTTAATATATTAGGCGCATCTTACTCCAGCGCAGTAAGGGAACGCCAGTCTTGATTAATATCCCCGACAGTGTCCCATAGGCGGGCAGATATTTTGATTGATTAGATAAGAATGTGGTGGAGACTAACAATCATTTTTCAGGGAGGCCGATTTGTCCAATCCATGGAAATTGAACACTTTACCACTCATCAAGCGATCCCTGCGCACTGTTCAAATTTGAACAGTTATGACAATTCAGATGATGTAAATTTGAGGTTCTTGGTGCACAACTATAGTGAATATAGCAGTATTACAATTTATAATCGTATTACATGTATGCAGATAACTTGGCCCCTACAGGGTGCTCCTGCATTTTTATTTTTGTTTGCTTTTGCATTGTAGTAGATTTGCAGTCGCCTGTTTTTTTATTTTTATTTTATATTTTGTGTAAGATGATAACCAGCATCCACACAGCTTCATACACTTGTCGAGCTGAGCACTCTGCCTGGGCTTCATACATTTGTGTGGAACTGGGTACTCTGGCTGGTACATAGACATTGCAGTCTTCCCACTTATTTGAATTTATCCTGCGTTATTGTTTTTTGGTAGTCCTAGCAATCCTCAATCATACAAATGAAAACATTGTATTTCTTTCTTTTCCTGTACAGTCACTTCACGCAAGCCTAGGGAAGATGAGAAAGGATGGACATGCATACAGATTCGTATCCAGATCTGAAATGGAGGCAGACGTGAAAGCTGGCAGATACTTGGAACATGGAGAATATGAAGGCAATCTGTATGGTACCAAAATAGACTCTATTCATGAAGTTGTAATGGCTGGACGAACTTGTATATTAGATGTCAATCCACAGGTATTATTTCATTTTCTGTTTAGTAATTCTGCCTGGTTTTAGTTTGGATGCCAGATCTACTTAACTGGCTTAAAGGGGTTGTCCTGGCTTTTAATATTGATGACCTATCCTGAGGATAGGTCATCAATATCAGATCAGTGTGGGTCCGACACCCGGCACCCCCGCTGATCAGCTGTATGAGGAGACTGCTGCAGTGGACAGGAAGAGAGAAGTCTGACCGATCTGGCGATCTGATATTGATATCTATCCTGAGGATAGGTCAATAGTAATGCCCAGGGAACCCCTTTAATGGGGTATTCCCATCTCATAGAGTGATGGTCTGATGTTAGGATATGCCATCACGTTTTTTTGTTTTTTTTTAGCAATTTTCGCCATGCATGCTGTCTAGTTGGCAGTTCTCCCAGAGATGGTGGGTGGAGACTAGCTGCCATCCACTCCATACAGAAAGTAGAGGAGAATGTACTTCCCAACCTTCATTTTAGTCACTCAGAAGCAGCTCCAAGTCATGGAGGGGTACTGACCTGTATGGAGCACTTAGTAAGTTTAATCTCAGTTTATGTAGCTGCAGCAGTTGTGCTCTTCTGTGTGTGTCTCATTCAGCTCCTGCTCACTCCTCCTCTCTCCACAGACTTGCATTGACATGTGTAATATGATCCATCTGTCCTGTCCGAGTTTCAGGCATTTTTTGAAGTGAAAAGCAATTGGGGGGTGGGATGACCTATTACAAAGTTTCTTCTGGTCTATGCAAAGTTGGTCACCAGTTAGTGACCATTCGAGCATTTTTGTGTGTCCATATTTCTTAGGCTACTTTCACACTAGTGTTTCTATTTTCCAGTAACTCTGACACAATAGAAAACGGATCCATCCCCCATTGACTTTCAATGGAGTTCATGACTGATCCGTCTTGGGTATGTTAAAGATTATACAACAGGATCCGTTCATAATGGATGCAGACGGTTGTATTATCAATAACAGAATCTGTTATCTGGCATCTGGGGGCAAGCTGGTGGTACTGGGGGGGGCAAGCTGGTGGCACTGGGGGGCACCTGGGGGTCAAGCTGGTGGCACTGGGGGGGCACCTAGAGGCACCTGATGGCAATGGGGGCACTGGGGGGCAAGCTGGTGGCACTGGGGGGCACCTGGGCCAAGCTGGAGGCACTGGGGGTCAAGCTGGTGGCACCTGAAGTCACTGGAGGGCAAGCTGGTGGCACTGGGGGGCACCTGGAGGCACCTGATGGCAATGGGCAGGCACCTAGTGGCACTGGGGGGCAAGCTGGAGGCGCTGGTGGCATAGGGGAGCTGGGGTGGCACTGGGGGTAACTGATGGCAATATAGGAATGATGGCTAACGGGGGGGCAATAATATGTGAATGGGTACATCTACATCACTCCTAAATGCGGCTCCGTTGCACTGGGGCAACTGCATTTTGACGGGGCGCCCGGCCGTGTGTACCGCTGACACGGCATATGCGGATGCAATACTACGACTGTCTGAACGGCCCTTTAGTCAATTTTCTGATCCTGAGAACCATTATATATATTTATTTTACATCTGCAGGCAGTATGTAATAGAGCAGGAGAAGCAGAGCGGATAATTTATTTTTTTATTTTTTGTAAAAGATTTAGGAAATCTTTGCTTTTTCTAACTAAAGACCACTCCAGTGAACAGCTCTCGGTACACTGGGTAGATGTTACACCTTTACTTGGGAAGATTATCGCAAACAAGCGTTCGTATGAACGTTCATCCCCTATTATTTTCTTGACAATCGGGCAGTCTGAATCCATTTTTACCATAACTTCCCCTGTTAGTATACTGTTGTAGTGACTCCAGTCTCACACAACAAAAACACGGACTGCTTGCTTAAATGAGTTGTCCAGGCTACAGATACTGATGATCTATGATACTGATGATCACCTGACACCTCAACCAATCGGCTGTTTCGGGCAATGGTAGTGCTGGAAACTATACAGTGTATAGAGTCGAAGCAGAAGACTCCATACACTGTGTAGTTTACAGCCCTGGTATATAGCCGCTTGGCTCCCATTTACTTCAATGGGAGATGAGGTACAGTACTCTGGCATGTCTACTATACATAGAAGCAGACATAGCTGTCTGCTTCCAGCTCTGTACATTATGTTTTCTGTGCCGGCGGTTGGGTGCGGGTTTCGGACCCCCACTGATTTGATATTAATGACCTATCCTGTGGATAGATCATCAGTATCTATAGCTCAGACAACCCATTTAAGTTGTTGCCAGTGCTGCTGTAATAACAGGACTTGATTAACTAGCAAGATGTTTCGGCTCACTAGCAAGATGTTTGGGATCATTATTAGAGATGAGCGAGCATGCTCAGCCGAGCATACTCGGGAGCAATTTTCAAGTAGTAGCGTACGTGTTTTATAATGTGTACGCTAATGCATACGCATTTTATAATCTGTACACTAATGCGTACGCATCTTATAAATTTGTACGCTAATGCGTACAAATTACAAGATGCGTACGCATTAGCGTACAGATTAGAAGATGCGTACGCTACTACTCGAAAATTGCTCCCGAGTACGCTCGGCCGAGCATGCTCGCTCATCTCTAATCATTATATAACTTACAGGAGTATCTCAATAAATTAGAATATCATAGAAAAGTTCATTTCAGTAATTCAATTCAAAAGGTGAAACTACAGTTAATGAAAACCCAAAAGTTAGTATATTAGAATTATATAAATATATTTTATATATCTGTCTCATATATATATATATATATATATATAGATATAGATAGATATAGATAGATAGATATAGATATAGATAGATATATATATAGATAGATAGATAGATAGATAGATAGAGATATATATATATATATATATATATATATATATATATAGATAGATATAATATATATATATATCTGTCTGTCTGTCGTTCTCTATGCGCGACCAAACTACTGGACCGATTTTCACCAAATTCGGCACACAGGTACATCAGGTGTCCGGGAAGGTTCCAGTCTCAGCTCTCTAGGACGTACCGTTCCCGAGATATTCCCAAAATATGATCTTCATTAGCCTGGCAGCATTTCACTTCAAATCCCAACTGCCATTCTCTCCACATACACATTGGTTTCCAGAACAACCCAGCCAGGTAATTAGCAGCCAGCTGAGGAGCTCAGGTAAATAACAACCCAGCCATTTCTCTTCACTGCTTTAAAGGGGAAGAGCGCTGTGGATTACACTGATAAAGGGGTATTCCAGTTACCAGAAATATAACTTATGTTTTAGACTAATTTTAGACCGTTCAGTAGTAATAAAAGATGTTTTCTTCCACTGCTACCCAATGCGTGTCCTCATAAATTACCATGGCATCGACCTGTAATTCAGGCCACCCTCAAAAGAAGGACTTAAAACCCCCGCCCCAGCTCTCGCTAAGTCACGCCCCCGATTCGGTCAGGACACGCCCCTCCCACTCCGCAGCCAAAGGGGATTGAAAAATTGAAGGTAAAAATCAACTTCTGTCAGCTGCAGAGGTGGGAGGTAGGATGACTTTCTCTCTGCAATGACACACACAAACATTAAATGAAATAGATTAAATATACCCGTGCGAAGCAATGTTTTCTTCCACTGCTACCCACTGTGTTTCCTCATAAATTACCATGGCATTGACCTGTAATTCAGGCCACGCTCAAAAGAAGGACCCAAGGTCCCGCTAAACCACACACAAACCCACTCAGCATCCAATGGGGATTGAAAAAATAAAGGTAAAAATCAACTTCTGTCAGCTGCATTGACTTTCTCTCTGCAACGACACACAGAAACATTAAATGAAATAGATGAAATATACCCAGGCGAAGCCGGGTCCTTCTGCTAGTATTATATAAAAGTTAATATGTTATAATATTATATAAGACCAATTAAAAAATTATTTTTAATACAGAAATTTTGGCCTACTGAAAAGTATGATAGCGGCCTTCATCTCATCTGCATTGTTGAGTCTGGTGACTCTCTTCTTCCTCTTGACGATACCCCATAGATTCTCTATGGGGTTAAGGTCAGGCGAGTTTAATGGCCAATCAAGCACAGTGATACTGTGGATATTAAACCAGGTATAGGCAGGGCCGTTTTAAGACATTCGTGGGCCCAGTGCAAAGATCAAGAGTGGGCCCCCCCCCCCACTGTGTTTATTATCCCTGTACAATGACATCACTGTGTGTATTATCCCTGTACAGTGACATCGCTGTGTGTATTATCCCTGTACAGTGACATCGCTGTGTGTATTATCCCTGTACAGTGACATCACTGTGTTTGTTATCCCTGTACTATGACATCACTGTGTTTATTATCTCTGTACAGTGACATCGCTGTTTATTATCCCTGTACAGTGACATCGCTGTGTGTATTATCCCAGTGCAGGAAGAGGTAAGTGGTCTGTGTTTGTGTGTTTGTTTTCTATTTTTCAGGGTCGTGAATGCAGAGGACTACGTCGGATTCGGTGGACTACGTCGGACCAGCTTTTTTTTTTTTTTTTTTTTTTTTCATAAAATGGTCAAACAGGGGTCTGGGGGAGTGTTTATTTCAATAAAATGTTTTATACTTGTGTGTGTGTGTGTATTTTTTTTTACAATACTACAGTTTTAGTAATTATGGCTATCTACAGACGGCCCTGATTACTAATACTGGGCTTAGTGCTGGCCGGTATGGCAGGCCAGCACTAACCCAACATCTATTACCTCGGCACCCACTGCCACCAGGGGTGCCGGGAAGAGCCGGGTACCCGCAGGACCGGACCTTCAAAATTGAGGGTCTGGCTCTGGGGCGGCTGCAGGCTGGTACCATTAGGCTGGGAAGGGCCAATAACCGTGTCCTTCCCACCCTGGTAGTGCCAGGCTGCCGCTGCTGGTTGTATCTGGCTGGAAAGGAAAAAAGGGGGGACCCCACTCCATTTTTTCAAAAATAATTAAATAATTTTTAAAAAAAGCATGGGTCCCCTTTTTTTCCCAGCCAAAAAGGACCCCAATTTTGAAAGGTCCGGTCCTGTGGGTACCCGGCTCTTCCCGGCACCCCTGGTGGCGGTGGGTGCCGAGGTAATAATGTTGGGGTTAGTGCTGGCCTGCCATACCGGCAAGCACTAAGCCCAGTATTAGTAATCAGGGCCGTCTGTAGATAGCCATAATTACTAAAACTGTAGTATTGGAAAAAAAAAATACACACACACAAGTATAAAACATTTTATTGAAATAAACACTCCCCCAGACCCCTGTTTGACCATTTTATGGAGAAAAAAAAAAAAAGCTGGTCCGACGTAGTCCACCGAATCCGACGTAGTCCTCTGCATTCACGACCCTGAAAAATAGAAAACAAACACACAAACACAGACCACTTACCTCTTCCTGCACTGGGATAATACACACAGCGATGTCACAGTACAGGGATAATACACACAGCGATGTCACTGTACAGGGATAATAAAAACAGTGATGTCACAGTACAGAGATAATAAACGCAGCGATGTCACAGTACAGAGATAATAAACACAATGATGTCACAGTACAGAGATAATAAACGCAGCGATGTCACAGTACAGAGATAATAAACGCAGCGATGTCACAGTACAGAGATAATAAACACAGCGATGTCACAGTACAGAGATAATAAACACAGTGATGTCACAGTACAGAGATAATAAACACAATGATGTCACAGTACAGAGATAATAAACGCAGCGATGTCACAGTACAGAGATAATAAACGCAGCGATGTCACAGTACAGAGATAATAAACATAGTGATGTCACAGTACAGAGATAATAAACACAGTGATGTCACAGTACAGAGATAATAAACACAATGATGTCACAGTACAGAGATAATAAACACAGTGATGTCACAGTACAGAGATAATAAACACAGTGATGTCACAGTACAGAGATAATAAACACAGTGATGTCACTGTACAGGGATAATAAACACAGTGATGTCACCGTACAGAGATAATAAACACAGTGATGTCACAGTACAGGGATCGGCGTCTCGTGGCCCAATCAGACCTCAGATCAGCGTCTCGTGCCCCAATCGGACCTCAGGTCGGCGTATCGTGCCCCCATCAGACCTCAAATAGCGTCTTGTGCCCCCATCAGACCTCAGGTCAGCTCTTGTGCCCCATCAGACCTCAGGTCAGCTCTTGTGCCCCATCAGACCTCAGATTAGGGTCTTGTGCCCCATCAGACCTCAGATCAGCGTCTTGTGCCCCCATCAGACCTCAGGTCAGCTTAATGTGCCCCATCAGACCTCAGGTCAGCTTAATTTGCCCCATCAGACCTCAGGTCAGCTTAATGTGCCCCATCAGACCTCAGGTCAGCTTAATGTGCCCCCATCAGACCTCAGGTCAGCTCTTGTGCCCCCATCAGACCTCAGATTAGGGTCTTGTGCCCCACAGACTCAGTCAGTCTTGTGCCCCATCAGACCCAGATTAGGGTCTTGTGCCCCCATCAGTGCCCCCATCAGACCTCAGGTCAGCTTGTGCCCCCATCAGACCTCAGGTCAGCTCTTGTGCCCCCATCAGACCTCAGATTAGGGTCTTGTGCCCCCATCAGACCTCAGATTAGGGTCTTGTGCCCCATCAGACCTCAGGTCAGCTTAATGTGCCCCCATCAGACCTCAGATCGGCTTAATGTGCCCCCATCAGACCTCAGATCGCTAATGTGCCCCCATCAGACCTCAAGATCGGCTTAATGTGCCCCCATCAGACCTCAGGTCAGCTTAATGTGCCCCATCAGACCTCAGGTCAGCTTTGTGCCCCATCAGACCTCAGGTCAGCTCCCCAGACCTCAGTCAGCTCTTTGCCCCCATCAGACCTCAGGTCAGCTCTTTTGCCCCCATCAGACCTCAGGTCAGCTCTTGTGCCCCCATCAGACCTCAGGTCAGCTCTTGTGCCCCCATCCATCAGACCTCAGGTCAGCCATTTCAGCCATTTGCCCCCATCAGACCTCAGGTCAGCCATTTCTGCCCCTCAGACCCAGGTCAGCCATTTCTGCCCCCATCATCAGACCTCAGGTCAGCCAATATTTCACAATATTCTAATTTTCTGAAATACTGACTTTTGGGTTTTCATTAGCTGTAAGCCATAATAATAAACAGTAAAAGAAATAAGCTGTTGAAATAAATCCTTCTGTGTATAATCAGTCTATATAATATATTCTTTTCACTTTTTTAATTGAATTGCTGAAAAAATGTAACTTTTTCCATGAGATTCTAATTGAGCTGCACCTGTATTATAATGCTCTTTTTGCCTACCTTCTCAGCATGGAGGAGAAAGGGGGCCACACTAAAACATGGTGTTTTCTTCTCTTCTTTTCCCTATTGAAATGAATGTGGGCTGCAGCCTGTGAAACTGCATAGAGCACTTTTTTTTTTGTTACTCTAGATAAGAAACTTAAATTCTTAGTGCACTCAGTGTGTAAATTATACTCTAATTTGTCTATATTGGGGCACAGTTCTGAAAGTTGTGTAGTGGTTTTCTGTTGTACAAAGTTGGAAAATGTAGCAAATTTTTTTTTTTTTTTTTTTTGCAATTCGCCACCACAATCTCCACTTTTTAGGTTTCAGTTTGGGATAATTATTTAAAAAAATTGCGGCATATTACTCCAGTGGACCTTTTGACTAGCATGTGAAACGCCAAACTTTAATGTGTCCCCTGTGTCTACCACACGTCTTGCTGCCTTCATGCTCCTGGTTCAAGCAGCCTGCCCCAATCGGTGCTCCATTAATTCAATATAGCTATCATTTGCTTGTATTGTACTGGCATTATCTGTGTCCTCATCATTTGTGTTTTTTTTACAGGCTTTAAAAGTGCTAAGGACGTCTGAGTTCATGCCATATGTAGTATTCATTGCTGCTCCAGAGCTAGATACATTGCGTGCCATGCATAAAGCTGTTGTAGATGCCGGAATTACAACAAAGCTTCTCACTGTAAGTCCATTTTTGGATTTGTACTAAATGTATTGGTTCTATTGACCAGGCATATGTAGCCAAGGGGCAGTCCGCAACTGGTGAAACCAAGTTGGGGGTCATTTTCAAAGACTGTCTTTTTACGCCAGTCTTTGTTTCACCCCTGGACTACTGGAGGATTTGCCTAATTTATGACGAGACATGCGCCTCATCATAAACTTAGGTGCACCTCTGGCGGTTTGTGTGCAGGGAGTAAAATCTACTCCGGCCACTGTCTGGAGTCCTTTTTTTTTTTTTTCTCCTCTTTTTCTGTTCTCAGGCATAAAAGATAGTAAATTTCCCGGAGCCAAAGCCCTGGCCCTCGCCATTCCCAAAATATTGTCTTCTCAGACATCTTAAAAGTTGCAAAAAAGCCTTGCAAAATTGCCGAAAACTGGCATAAGTGTTCTTAAAATGACCCCCAGTTGTTGTTTTTTCCATTCTTCTAGTGGACTTAGAGCAGCAATGAGTGCCAAAGTATCATTGCCTGTTGGTGTTCACAGACAGACTATCAGGCCATGCCTCTGATTCTGTCAAGCATGTTACTGAGGTGTCTAAGGGATTGAACTTCAGAGTTTGGAACAGGCTCCTTTAAAATACTATATTTCCTTTACAATTTTCAGTTACCTTGCATTGCCTGTTGTTAAAGAAGTCAGCGGCCGAAACTTGTACAACTTTGATCCCTGTTGATTAAAGGACTGCACTCCTTTCTATCATGAAAGACTGTACGGTTTTCTAATACACATTCCATTGGCTCCATGTGGTTAGTAAGATCTGTGTGTGGAGGAGTCTTCACTGTTTTCTTCCAGTGGTTATAAATGTGCCCCAGCCATGTAATGCTCTTGACACCATTAGTCAGCAGCTGTTTGTGTGAGCGTACAGTTGTCAGAGCCTTATTCCTGTGTATCCATCAAATACCTATTGTAACTAAACGATGAAGGCCCCTGTTAATTGAATGCCCCTGTTAATTGAATGCCCTTTTGAACACACTGAGGAAATGATAGAGAAAACCTATTGGGATAGTCCTATTTAGGCAGCTCTGTGTAGTGACCGTTCTCCATGGGAAAATATGCAAAGCAGTATCTCCTGGGAAAGAGAACCATCTCGCTAGCGCCACCTTCTGGGAGTCGCTTACAATGAGTCAGTCTGACTTTAAAAAGCCTTGAAACATGACAAAGGAAAATGGCCAAGCCAAATATCCATCTGTAGGCAGTTGTTTTGGGGTGCTTTCTCCTCATCAGTGTGGAGTAGGATTATCGCTGGCTGAGTGTGATGCCTTGAATGCAGCTTAGGCAGGGTGCTGGCGCTCTCTCTCTCTTTGTATGAACACTTAGTGGCAGTGCTCCATGGGAAAATTAATATGCAAAGCGGCATCTCCCAGGCAAATGGAACCATCTGGCTTTTTAAAGGGATGACTTTACTGGGTTATCCAGTTTTCCATATTGATGACTATCCTCAGGATAGATCATTTAGTATCAGATTGGCAGGTGTCCAACTCCAAGACCCCTGCAGATCAGCAATGGAATTGCTCATCTCCCATGTCCCCTGCCACCGCCACCCCCCCCCCCACTGGTGACCAGGGCCCTGATTGCCGCATCCCAGCAAGAATTCATTCAGGGCCCGGTCCTAGGCCGCGGACTGGTGGTTGGGGACCGCTGATCTACAACATAAATTAACATGCAGTGTGTAGATCAGATTTTTTAAAAAATCTCATTCACGTCTCTGCTTCTGTAAAAGCTGCGGATTCTGTGGACACATTTCCACCATGGACAGACGGCAGCATTTACAATGCATATATGGCCACAGCAAAATCCACACGATTTGATTGAATTTTGCCAGTATGGAATTTGGCAGCAGATGCGCTGCATTGGCCACACTCTCAAAATAGGAAATTGTCCTCTTTTGTCCATCATAACTCATTTTGGGGAAATCTTTGAGACATCTTAACAAAACCCTATTTCAGGTACAAAGGTGTAATGATGAACATATATGTAATATTATTTTAAGTTCATTTATCTGGAAAAGAATTGCCCCAAACCCAGCCCCATCCCCCTTGCCGGACCTACAGAGGCGAAGAATACTTACCTGCTCCCTGCCAATGGTTTCCTGCTCCTTCCGTTCATTAATGTGGTCTCAGTGCTCCAGGCCCAGCTTGTCAACTTATGGCATGTGTGCCACTGCAAAAAAAGGGGGTCAGTCAGCACATCCCAATGCACAGGTGCACGCTGCCATGGCTAGAAACATGAAGAAAAAAAAGACAATGCAGCAGCACTCTGCAAACACAAAGTACAATAATGCCATAATTATAGAAAATATTCTGGTGCTAGTGCTACACTTATTTTGTAAATTTGAGATTCTTGGCAAATACATTTTGTACAAAATTATTTGGGACCGTCTGCCAAACGTCAAGGCGATCTCTATAAGACAGGAACCTAACACTAAATACTACCGGTTATGCGCCATAATGGCCGCCATAAAACACCGGGAACGTAGGTTCCATATGCATGCTGGGTCCACTCGAGGGTCATGTGTGCCATCGCAGTCAATGGCATGTCCCATAAGCGTCAAATGACCCATTGATGTTTTCGCTCAAAACTCTAACCCAAACGACAGCTAACAAGGTGCCATGAAAGAGATGCTTTAGTAAGTGCTCAGTAGCCATACGAAGGTGGCCATTTTTCTGTCTGTTGGGAAGCGGTTAAACATTGTAATAGAGCACAAGTGCCATAAACCACGATGTCTAAACAAGCAGGCTGCTGTAATTGCTCATTTACTGCCTATTACCAAGTAGACGCTTAATTAAGGTTTCTAATTTAACACAAATTAGGAAGCCCTGAGCATTGCTGTGCCATTTGGACATTACCAGCTGACTGGTGGTTTTACAGCTTCATATCGTCTTTTTTTTTTTTTTTCTTAATTATTATTTTAATTGGCTTTTTCAGAACACTCAGATATTAGGAAAATGGTGATACATAGAAGAATATTTATGAATATTGTCCTACAGATAGGCCAGATAAAATTAGACTAGACTGGCAGAAACTGCGCCAAATTAATCACAGCTCATTAGACATCTTAGACACATTCCTCTTCCTGATGCCACCTTGCCTGTCATACTCTTCACCACTATCTTTTGCCAAAAAAGGCACACGCTGATACTTTTGTCTGTTAGTATCTTTTACCACAAGTAGTACTTTCTTACCGTAGGTTTAGAGATGAGCGAATTTGTTTGGGGCAGATTTGGCTGAATCAACCATTCCATTAGTCTCAAATGTATTCAAAAAGATCTGATTGCTTCGAAAAGTCTTCCTGTCTCTATCTCTCTTCTTGATTCTCCCAAATCAAATGACACAAAATTCAGGTTTGGTAGAATCAGAACCTTTTTTTTTAAAAAAAAAAACTTGGGTCAAATTGTAGAATCTATTTGCTCATCTCTTCTTAGGTTACAGTTCAACAATGGAGGCTTTGTAAAGGGGTTCTCCAGTGATCCCTCAAGATACAATGGCCAGGATACAATATTTCAACATACAATGGTCTTTTCTGACCCATCGTAAGTTGAAACTAGACTCCTAGAATGCCTCAGACTCAGATCCAACCAATCTCAAGGCCTCTTCTCTGGTAAAATAGCTGCATTAGATGCTAGTTAGCAGCTATTCCTGACTGTTATATGTAAGGACTTGTCTTATCTGTCTTAGTTATCTGCTTATTTTCTTAAATCCTCATTTTCTCTGATCTTGGATGAAATTTTGAGGCTTTGGAACCGATTACTCAACTTACAATGGTTTCAACATACAATGGTCTTCCTGGAACCAATTAATATTGTAACTTGAGGGACCACTGTATATTGATGGCCTGTGCACTGGACAGGCCATCAGTATCGGATCAGCGTAGTCCTGACACCTTGCATCCCCGTTGATCAGTTCCTGCATCGGAATTGCACAGAGCTGGTTCCTGCACCGCTGCTTCCTTTCAAGTCGAGATCATTTTGTTTATTTTCCCCAAACACTTGAAAATTTGCAATATTTGTATGTGTCACAATTTCACCATATTATCTCTATGGTCTAATGGTTAGATTCTTGTGACGTGAACAATATTTTCCACCCAGCGCTTGCTGTCTTCGCATTCATAAAGCTCCTAAATCTGACACAAAGCTGCCGTGTAGACCTAAACTCGTTGATTCATGTCTGTTCTTTGCAGGTGCTTGTTTCTCCTGAATACTTGCCTTGCTTGTCGGCTTTTATTTAGCTATCTTTGCTATCTTGATTTGTCGATGTGTGCGGCAGGGTGATTGCTGACAACAGGTTTTGTTCAGCCAGTTCTTTTGTCGGTTCTGTCTCTTTTTGAGCCTTTAGAGTTAGAACATGTTTCCTCTTTCTCAGGGAATTATTTTCACAGTTGGGTCTTTTTAGACTGAGCCACTGAACCGTGTCGCTGTGGCTTTCTTCCCTGTACATCACCATTCTGTGCAGAATTTCTCCTAATCTTCATGAAGTATGTGTGCAGAGAATATTGTTTCCAACGTGTTTTCTGTATGAGCAGTTGTGTGGGATCATCTGCTTTACAACGTGTAGCTACAGCTAGGACTCTTGCCATCTTGACAGTGTTCTTAATTGCTATGATGTACTATGTGCTCCAATTTCTCACTGCTGAGAGGAGCAGAGTAGATTAATATATAGTTTTAAGGGAAAAGATTCAGTAAATCCTGTAATTTATACATTTTTATCTGTTTTTTTTCTAACTTAAGACCTCCTGTGTGAACAGCTCTCACTGCACGGGGAAAGTGTTCTCCGTGATTGATAGGATCCCCTGTCTAAAGGCCCTTATTGGGGCCAATTTTGCAGGCAATTGTCATGAAGGAAGCGCCTGCTTGTCAGTGGAGGAGACCACCGCCTTCACATGCAGTGATCTCCTCCATAGTGTGGGGAAGAATGATTTCTAATACCGTCTCTCATCCTCATACAGACTTGTTTGCAGGCAGCAAAGGCTGTTTACACTGCACGATCTGCTGTTTGCAAACAATGATTTTTGTGACCGTATGAATGATGAGATTACCTGATGAACGAGCGTTTCAGACCTGTAAAAAAAACATTTTCAGAACTCTGGTTCGGTTCCAAGTGGTACCTTGGAACCGAACCCGAGTTTGGGAAATGTTTTTTACAGTAAAAATCAATTTCTGAAGTTATTACACGAGATGTCGCGAGTCTTCGCAAAGTAATAACTTTGGCTCATCCGAGCCAATACATTCTAATACTGTACGGAGCTCCCGCTCCATGCAGTATTGGAACAAAGTTTTTTGCGAATCGACTTCGGATATTTTATCTGAAGTCGATTTGCTCATCCCTAGTCATAATCATCGCTGTTAAAGGGGTTGTCCGAGTTATAACAAGTTTAGCTAATCTTGCTGGCAACCTACCAAAGTTAACTTTTGTAATTTACACTTACTATTTATTTTGCCGTCTTTCTACGCGCCCAATGCGGGTCAGAGCCTGGGTGCCCGCCTCCTCTTCCCGCTCTGCTCCCAGCTTGTGGCTGCCGGCAGGCGATCCTGACAGTCCCGGCAGGCGTGTGACAAAACAAAGATTAGTGCAGAGCAGTGTGACCGGCAATCTATCTCCCCAAACAAGTAAATTCATGAATTGTACAGATATAAAATATATATATATATATATATATATATATATATATCCAAAAACGGAACAGCACCTCCTACAGGTGAGAGACAGGTGCAAGCTACCATAGCTAATCAAATACAATACAAAAAAGGTAGCAGCACTCTGTATGCACTAAGACAAATAAGGTGAATATATGAAAAAGTGAAAAAGCATTACTGCTAAATAGACTTATAGATAAAATGGAAGCTCTTAGCGCATATAAATGATCATGCATATGTCGAGCCCATCCACCAGCCGACAAGGTGGCTTCCAATCAAATGGGTCCTACTCTAACCCTGACCTGCATCCTACATAAACCAGCAAGTCTGAATCAAAAGGAACTCCTTACCTGATCAGAAGCTGCTGCATGTGAACAGGAGTGCTAAGTTCCCAGAGGAAGCTACACTCCCCTATATAGACATAATTATCCAAAAACGGAACAGCAACTCCTACAGGTGAGAGACAGGTGCAAGCTACCATAGCTAATCAAATACATTCACGTGAATGGGGTTCCCAGAGCTTCCTCTGGGAACTTAGCACTCCTGTTCACACGCAGTAGCTTCTGATCAGGCAGGGAGTTCCTACTCCAAAAATAAGCCGGCGGGGGCGGGGGCGGTGCCCCGCAAGTGATTTTAATGGCCAGTCAGGGCCTCTCTGCTGGTGACGCTACCTGCGCAATTCTGCATACTATAGTACGCAGTTAGTTACCTATATACGCACCTATACCCATACCCTATCCGGCGCTGCAAGACGTCTCCCCTGTGATGATCCCGCAAGACGTGACCTCAGTGCCGGGTCTTGCAGGATCACGCTGGTTGACGAGATGACGCAGCGCACGCCGGATGACAGGATTGGGAGAGAAGAAGTCCGGTGTGGAGTTGTAGGTAAGCATATTTTTAGTCTGTGTGTGCACATGGGCCCGGGGCAAAAATAAATGAGCTACCGGTATATGTTCAGTGGGGGCAAAAATAAGACCTACCCCAATTATAAGCCCTAACCCTTTTTCCGGAGAAAAAATCTGAGGTCTGATGGGGGAAATCTAATGGGGGACCCTGTCTTATTTTCGGGGAAACATTGTATATATATCATATCTAGGTCTATGGGGGCACATTATGTATATAGAGATCTGAATATCTTTACTGATCTCTCTCTCTCAATAAAATATATATATATATATATCTATATCAGAGAGAGAGAGATTGTGTTTGTCTGCAAGTTAGGTTGTGCAGAGCAAGAGCAGGGGGCGGGGAAGGGCAGATTATTCACACCCACAAATATTCATGAGGGAGAGCTGAGTCATTGTTGTTACACGCCCCACAGCTTTGCTGCAGCATGTAAACAAAGCATGAATAACAGAGCTGTGCAAAGGTGTAAGTTTTTTTTGTTTGGTTTTGTTTTTGTTTGTTTTTTTTAAGAAATCAAGCTTAACTAAAGTATATGTAAGCCTTGAGGAGTTTTATAAAGTTTTTGTGTTTTTCATTACTCTGATAACCCCTTTAATGTAGTGTGTAGCGGGTATCACTAAAGAAGCGGTCTTTATATTTTGCTCTAAAGATCGGGTATGGATAGGATAAGGGACATTGTAAAATATGAATTTTACTGATGTTTGTGATGTGACTGGTGCGACTTATTTGCTGCTGTAATCCAGGCACTGGTAAACATCTGAGTCATAGCATCAATAAATGGCGCAGAGGGATGAGTAGATGAATAAGCGGCCATCTACTCCTTCTCTGGAGGGGAAAAAAAAAACATGTTTGTGACAATCAACTATGTATTGTGAATGGTAAGGGAACTGATAACATGCACAAAAGTCCATGTTACCCTCCCTCATGTTACAGTTAGGGAGAGAAGAGCATCCTATTTTTTTTTGTAAAGTAATCCTATCTCGTAATCAGGGATTGAAAAAAAATGCATGTATAGTTTAGACTTTTAAACTGGTGCAGAGCCATATGAAAAGTCTTGTAAAATGTCTTTTCACTCTTCATTTTAGGACACAGATCTGAAGAAGACCGTTGACGAGAGTGCTCGGATTATGAGAGCTTACAACCATTACTTTGACCTAACTATTGTAAATGATAACTTGGACAAAGCCTTTGAGAAGCTACAGGCAGCTGTCGAGAAGTTGAGAATGGAGCCACAGTGGGTCCCGATTAGCTGGGTTTATTGACTTCATATTTTATTAACCAATATTAAAGACACTAAACAGAGAGCTCGGAGACGAGACCTCGGACACAGGTGTCGCTTCTTCCCTTGTAAGGGTTTAAAGGATCGTACACTGTTCTGAATTTTTTATATAACACTTTGAAGGAAAGTGTACTTAAATATGTAATTTATTTTAATTTTTATAACTTTTTAAAGATGATCTTTCTATTCATAATACATGAAGGAAATGCGTTGAAGCATTTTGTTTTTTTTTTGTTTTGTTTTTTTCATGTGGTACATATGCCTTTTTCATCCAAGAAAGTTTGTCATTAACATTTGGTCTTACATTTTCACTGTGATATAAAGGATACTTGAAATAATTTTGTAAGTCTACATCGTTTGATACACAAGTGGATGAAAATTAATTTGTTTGTTAGGAATACACTTCTCCAAGAAGAAATGTAACCGCACTGTAACTCCTTGTGAGTCAGAATGTGTTACTTGTACAGGTCTGCAGTGTGCTGTAGACAGACTGCAATACCTATTAAGCAGTAGTTACCATATACTAGTATTTGCATCTCGCTGCATACATATTGTTTTGTCAGCTGAACATATACTTCTGAGAATGCAGTCTGTCATTTTCTCACAAGCTTTTAGAGCTGTTGCTAGTGTCTTGAAACTGATGTGCTGCAATCTCGGGTACAGTCTTCAGGGTTCTTGGCAAAGTTCTGTGCACCTGACTATGTCAAAATGAACACCTCTCTGTCTTCACTAGAACTGAGACTTATCTGTGGTTGAGATCTGACATGACTTTTTAGAGAAAAGCTAAACCTTGAAGATTATGCATTATCCGGGTTTTTGTATGAGGATACTTTATACTGATTTTTAGTTAAAACATGGACGTAACAGCTTCTACAACATGGAAATGTTGGAAATATTACAGTAACCCAACATCCCAAAACCTGTATAGCATTTCGCCTGGAAACCACACTTGTGGCACTCTTTAGCTATTTCACTATCTTTAAGGTGGTTTTTGTAGAAGGGTACCATGCTTTTCCACCTATAACACATGGCACGTTTTTGGCAGCCTGTCTACATATACTTATTAAGGAACATAAGCATACACATTGTGGCAGGAATGTTGATGCTCAGTGTCAGAATTTCTATTTTAAGGAAGAAAGTTTTGATGACTTTCATCATAGTTTTTCATAGCCAAAAACAAAGAAGGTCATTTACTTGAGTGTTTATGCCACTATTGTGGAATTTAAAAAAAAAAGTTGACACTGATGCGCATGGCACATTTATACCATAATTTCCGCGTTTTTGAGCTTCTCGCCACTTCTGTAAAGTGGTGAGAAAGGAGACAATGTACTATAACATATCCTGAAACAGGCATTAGCTATAGCTCAAGTCTCCGCCAGCCTCTAGCTGGAATACATTTCAGTTTCTGGTGCACAGAGTGCCAGAGATGCTCCTTATTTATTATGAGGCATCTGCCTCTTATAAATTAGACGCATCTCACTCCGGCGCACAGGGATCAAGACTGGCATATGGCAACGCTACTTTTGATAAATGTCCCCTGTGCAGTTTCTCATCCATATTGTATTATGGCCCTTCATTACAAGTTGTTAAGCAATAATTGCACAGTTGTCTGAGGACATTCTGCAAGGTTAGGTTCACATGGGTGTTTTGGGAGGTTGTTTGGAGGAGCCAGAAGTGGATTCAAAAGGAGTCGGAAATATAAATGAAGGACTGCATTTCTCCTTCTTGCTGGATCCACTTCTGGTTTAGGCTGAAAAATCTGCTTCAAAACCTCCTCCAAAAAACTCCATGTGTACCTACCGTAAGATTACATTTCGCTTACTGATAACAGGCAGCTTTGTGGTTGGGACCAAGGTTTTCTCCTTCGAGCGAAGTCTACATTTCTAGCCAACAGCATTGTGTATTCATGTACAGGTACGTTCAGTTTTCTGTATTTCATCCTGCTCCTTCAGTATTCATTCTCTCACCTGTGTCAAACCAGATTTGTGATAGTTTATTATATTTTTGTTTTGCCATTGTACTAAAATGTGCTGTAATATTGTTTGTGCACAGTGTTCATGGGTGTTGCTTATCTCTCATCAGTAGTACTTTTTACATTGATGTCTGCGTTATTGAAAAGTGTTTTTCATTACATTTCATAACAAGGCAGCTAGATTAATAAGATGAGATATTGCCTAATAAATCCTCATTTACCAATGTCCATAAATACAGTAATATACAAGGTTTACAACTAAATATTACCAAGGTACGCGCTGCTGATCAGTTACTGGACTCATTACATGTAGAATTATCTTTGCAAGAGATTAATATCTGAATTCTAGTAGCTATACTGAATTTTAATACTTTACTGAAAACAAAAACTAAGTCTTGACTCCTGACACCAAAGCAGACTACATGATGATAGTGAAGGAAGCCTCCTATGAATATTCTCTCCAGAGGAACAGAAACTGGTTAACTGTCGGCATGATCAACCCTATTAAACCAGGCCTACTGCTACTATTAGTAGGGTTGATCATGCTGATTAAATGATGCCGTTCTTTTGTCTGTATATTGAACAGCAGTAGAGATATGTTTGTTTTTATTCATATTCAAATTAGCATGTTTGAGAAACGGGGAGCTGTCCAGAGTCCTTGGAGCACCCCTGTGCTCTGCCTACTGTGCAGCAGGGAGGCATTACAAAAGCAGTGCTCCAAGGGCTCCTGACAGCCCCCTAGCACTCAAACTTGCTAATTTGCATATAAATCAAAACAAAGATATCTCTGCAGCTGTTAATCATACAGACAAAAGAAAGGTATTGTTTTAATCAGCATGATCGAGCCTACCAAGCAGTATGTCTGGTTTAGTAGTGTTAATCTTGAAAACAGATGCTCTTTTAAGTAACAGCAAATGTTGGTAGCTGATCAATATAAGTGTTCATTTGAAGTATGGTTTCAGATATTTAACGTTTGATTTTATATTGATATAAAATGACTCAAAAGAATACATTGTATAAGAATAAACTTCTAATTCAGTTAATCTTCAGCTTTTTTCTCTACTCAGTTTTCATTGTCTTCATATTCACTGTTGACTAGAAATCAAAGTGGACCTATTCATGCCCAAATATACAATTTTTCTGGTTCCATACAAAAGGCGATCTAGCAAAAGTGTGCAAGAGACCAAAAGACCTGCCTTCAGAAGAATCTATGGGACTAAATTCATTTCCAGACTGGAATTTCGATTACTCAGTATAACTAAAAATTTAACTTTAACAAGATTGCATTATGTTCACAAATGCCACAAGTCTAGCAAGCAAAATGGTGGAGCTCGAGGCCTTGGTACTAGGGGAACACTTTGATGAAATTGGTGTTGCTGAAACATGGCTAGGGTTTAATTCTGTTACGGTTTACTTCAACAGAGATGCAAAGGCACTGTCTAAATAAATTTGTAATTTGGTTCTTGTCCCAACACTTTCTGCCGTAGGGTTAGAATTCCAAAGCTTCTTACAGTCAAAGAGCAGCATTTGTTCAGTTAGATGTGATTACACATTTTTGTACTTAATTTTCCATCTGCCACTAGTATTCATTTGTTGATTATATGTTGCAATGTTTCAGCCCTGTGCCTGATAAGTGCCCTTCATCTAGCTAGATCAGCATACTGGACAGCATGCGGTCCCATGCGTAGCTCTACATTGAGAAAGGGAATTTGATACAGGCCTGAATATGTACCAAATGAATACTGGTGGTAGATGGAAAATTAAGAACAAAGATAATGTTTGCATGTAACTCAACGAGGACTGTCCCACTTTGTGGGTGAAATTACAAAAGGAAGTTAACCCTTAGGATACCGGAGGATTTTTTTTATTTTTACGTTTTCATTTTTCTTCCCTATCTTCCTTGAGCCATAACTTTTTCCTTTCACTTACCTTTATGAGGGCTTATTTTTTGTACTTTTTAATGCAACTATTTATTATGGAATACAATATAGTGGGAAGCGGAAAAAAATTCAAAATGGGGGGATGGGGGGGGGGGGAACGCAATTCATCTACCGTTTTACGGGTTTTGTTCCCACTGCATTCTGTTTGCGGCAGAACTGACCCATGCGCTTCATTCTCTGGGTCAGCGCGATTACAACGATACCACATACAGTACAGACCAAACGTTTGGACACACCTTCTCATTCAAAGAGTTTTCTGTATTTTCATGACTATGAAAATTGTAGATTCACACTGAAGGCATCAAAACTATGAATTAACACATGTGGAATTATATACATTTAACAAAAAAGTGTGAAACAACTGAAAATATGTCTTATATTCTAGGTTCTTCAAAGTAGCCACCTTTTGCTTTGATTACTGCTTTGCACACTCTTGGCATTCTCTTGATGAGCTTCAAGAGGTAGTCACCTGAAATGGTTTTCACTTCACAGATGTGCCCTGTCAGGTTTAATAAGTGGGATTTCTTGCCTTATAAATGGGGTTGGGACCAGGAGTTGTGTTGGGCAGAAGTCAGGTGGATACACAGCTGATAGTCCTACTGAATAGACTGTTAGAATTTGTATTATGGCAAGAAAAAAGCAGCTAAGTAAAGAAAAACGAGTGGCCATCATTACTTTAAGAAATGAAGGTCAGTCAGTCCGAAAAATTGGGAAAACTTTGAAAGTGTCCCCAAGTACAGTCGCAAAAACCATCAAGCGCTACAAAGAAACTGGCTCACATGAGGACCGCCCCAGGAAAGGAAGACCAAGAGTCACCTCTGCTGCGGCGGATAAGTTCATCCGAGTCACCAGCCTCAGAAATCGCAGGTTAACAGCAGCTCAGATTAGAGACCAGGTCAATGCCACACAGAGTTCTAGCAGCAGACACATCTCTACAACAACTGTTAAGAGGAGACTGTGTGCAGCAGGCCTTCATGGTAAAATAGCTGCTAGGAAACCACTGCTAAGAACAGGCAACAAGCAGAAGAGACTTATTTGGGCTAAAGAACACAAGGAATGGACATTAGACCAGTGGAAATCTTTGCTTTGGTCTGATGAGTCCAAATTTGAGATCTTTGGTTCCAACCACCGTGTCTTTGTGCGACGCAGAAATGGTGAACGGATGGACTCTACATGCCTGGTTCCCACCGTGAAGCATGGAGGAGGAGGTGTGATGGTGTGGGGGTGCTTTGCTGGTGACACTGTTGGGGATTTATTCAAAATTGAAGGCATACTGAACCAGCATGGCTACCACAGTGTCATCTTGCAGGGGCATGCTATTCCATCTGGTTTGCGTTTACTTGGACCATCATTTATTTATCAACAGGACAATGACCCCAAACACACCTCCAGGCTGTGTAAGGGCTATTTGACCAAGAAGGAGAGTGATGGGGTGCTACGCCAGATGACCTGGCCTCCACAGTCACCAGACCTGAACCCAATCGAGATGGTTTGGGGTGAGCTGGACCGCAGAGTGAAGGCAAAAGGGCCAACAAGTGCTAAGCATCTCTGGGAACTCCTTCAAGACTGTTAGAATACCATTTCAGGTGACTACCTCTTGAAGCTCATCAAGAGAATGCCAAGAGTGTGCAAAGCAGTAATCAAAGCAAAAGGTGGCTACTTTGAAGAACCTAGAATATGACATAACAAAAAAGTGTGAAACAACTGAAAATATGTCATATTCTAGGTTAAGTATATAATTCCACATGTGTTAATTCATAGTTTTGATGCCTTCAGTGTGAATCTACAATTTTCATAGTCATGAAAATACAGAAAACTCTTTGAACGAGAAGGTGTGTCCAAACTTTTGGTCTGTACTGTATGTATAGGTCTTTTCATGTCTAGTGTAAAAATAAATTTAAACTTTGAAAAAAAAAGGGTTTTTTTTCTTTTACATCACCATATTCTGACCTCCATAACTTTTTTTCATAGTTATAGCTACTGAGCTGTGTGGCTTTTATTGATACCGGAGTGTGTGTGACTTTTTGATCAAACTCTATACATTTTTTATTTTTTATTTTTTTGTAAAAGAAGCATTGAAAAAAATGGTATATTGGCCATTTTGACCCTTTTTTTTTTCTGTTACGCCATTCGCCGTATTAGAAAAATATTTTTATATTTTAATAGTACAGGCATTTTCATGGTGATACCCATGATGTTTATATTATGTTATTTATGTATTTATTTTTAGAATATGGAAAATGGGTGATTTACACTTTTTCTTTTTTTAAAATTATAGATTTTTCAACTTTTTTTTACTTTTTTGTTATGATTTTGAAGCTTATATTTGAGCCTACACAATCCAATTGTTTTTTTAATTCTGAACATTTATGCATTTTTTTTTTTTAATTTCTATTTAAATGTCAGAATTGCTCATTTCTTATGTTGGCCTGCAATCTGCTGGCCAAAATAAGAATTGCAGCTTAAATGCACTAGGTCTCTTCAGAGAGACCTAGCACATTTAAATCAATTACTGGCATCCTAATTGGCCGCAGCGGATGCCGGTAAGAAGGGTTTTTCACCCTTCAGATGCCGTGATCTAGCTTCATCACGACATCTAAAGGCTTTAATTACCGCAATCGGCATTATTGCAGGACGCTGTAATTAGACACGGCTCTCTGCTGTTTGAAACAGCAGAGACCTGCTGCATGTGCGAGTGGATGCCATGTTTGCCTATTGCTCCAGCTGGTAGCAAAAGGGTTAAACACTGCAAAAAAAGATATTTTTTTTAAATGTAATCTATAGGACCCCCCAACATCACTGAGGAGATAGGTCAGTTGTATAAACAAATAGAACGGGCTGTACAGTTTGGTTCACTGGTGATAATAGAAGAGTTTAACCACCCAGCTAGCAATTTGGGACATGGTTCTGCTTCACCTACAAAGAAGAGAAAATTCTTCAGTTTGCTGCAGGATTATTATATGAATCAGCTTGTGGAAGATCTGACAAGAGGCTCCTTTGGATCTGGTAACTTCTAACAATGCAGAGTTGTTGGAAATGTCACAGTTTGTGAAACTCCACAATCTGATGTCTTTTTATTCCTGAAACTGTCAAGATAATAGGGCTAAATGTTAGCAAATCAAAAGGTTTGTAAAAGTGACATTGGCTTGTTAGGGCCGGGTCATATTGTAAGAAAGGAGAAAAACAAACTGAATGTCAAAACCAATAGCCTTTTATAACTGTTGAAAATCATGGAAGTTAAGTTCGACAGACCTAAGAATATAGAGGGATGAAGTCTGTGAGAACAACACATACTCCATATGGTCAAACCCTGTATGGTAAGTGAACACCAGCAGAAAGAAAAAAAATGTTGCACATAGTAGGTCAGCCACATGTATTATAATCCAAAAGTCGACTTATGGATAGCAATACAAATTGAAATGTCACGTTGCCCTACAGACCACAGGAACATCTACAAATCCAAGCTCCTATACTCCTCTCCAATACAAAATGTCAGATGTTAAGAGAACTCTCAAACCTACAGCAGTCTAGAGAGAAATACATGTGAACCAACATTTAATTAGACCACATCTGCCTCATCTTACTAGTAATTAGGTGGCCATCCCAGACAATATACAAGTCTGGCTTGTATGGAGGTGATATTGCTATTACAATATAGCTGATGCTGCAATAGCCATAGTTGAGAGACTAGGAGAGTGAGGTGAGCGACCATTTGATGCCCTGGAAGGGAAGTTGACAGTGAAGCTTGATCAGATAATTCTCATCTAAAACTGTAGTACACATGGGAAGTTCTAGAAGATGTTCATCCTCTGCAGGGCCACAGTGCAGAGATTCTCCTCTTCAGAAATGTCAAAATGACCAAGGCCACAAATAGATGTACTGAGTTAGGTACTCCTGGAAATTCTTGAAGATTCCGAGCAGCTGGTGTAGGAGCTGGTCTCTATAATCAGAAAAAAAAGCATCTTCAGCACAATATACCTGTGGATCTAATCAGTGTGGAGGCAAGATTTTGCGGCAATAGAGCAGAAAATAGATGTAAAGCAGCCTCTTTCAAATTAATAATAGTCTAAGGCAGAGATTCCCAACCACGGGGCCATGGATCATTTGATGCTGGGCCACAGAGGGTGCCAGAGTTGGACAGTGGGGATGAGAACCATTGGCCCGAGTCCTGACAGTCAGCATCATAGGCTGGAGGCCCATAAGTTAGTGGTATGTGCGTGATGGTTGTGACCTCCTGCACTGGGTCACAGGCAGCCAGGACCGCAGGCCAGAAAAGTCCTGCATTGTAGATAGCGGGAGTGAGAGTTGTTTTTGTGTGTATAAACTACGGGGGAGGGATTGAGACATTATATGTAAAGAGGGTATTAATTGTGAAGAGGCCAATAAAGGAAGGGGGTACTATATGTAAAGAGACCACTACTGGGTGGCATTTTATGTGATGAGAGCATGACTGGGGAATATTATATGTAAAGAGGATACTACTGGGAGACATTATATGTAAAGACAGCACTACATGGGGCATTATGTACAGATGGGAGTACTGGAGGGCGTTATATGTACATAGGGCACTAAAGGAGGTCAGTATATCTACTGGGGCCTAAATGGCTATGATTACTAATGGGCATAAAAAGAGGCATCATTACTAAATAGGTGTGTTTTGTGTCTAATTATGGAGTTGTTGTGAGGCGACATCGTCAGAGTCAGCTCTGTAGACGTAACTATAAAAAAAAAATAATCGGGGTCTGAACATGGGGATGTAAAAAAAAAATATATTTATTTCAAAGTTTTGGGAGGACTGATGCACACGACTGTACATTTGGTCCGCATCCAAATCCCCTTCTTTTGTGGATCAGATACGGACCTGTTCATTTCAATGGGGCCGCAAAAGAAACGAACAGTGCATGTGTGCTGTCTACATCTGTATGTCTGTTCCCAGCCCCATAAAAAAAGAACATGTATTATTCTTGCCCAATTTGCGGACAAGAATAGGCATTGTTACAATGTGTCCACAAAAAAAAAAAAAACTGATAAAACATGGATGTCATCCTTTTTTTGCAGACCTCAAAGTAAGTATAGACGTGTGAATGCATCCTTAAAACAAAAGAAAAAGCATAAAAACGATTTTTTCAATCTCACTACATTTTATGAATTTTATAGTAAATGGTTCCATTAGAAAGTGCAACTTGTCCCACAAAGAATATGCCCTCATAGCGATGTGAAGTGAAAAGTAAAAAAGTTAGTTAATGCCACAACTTTTGATGCAATTAATCAGTGCACTCTTCTAATTAAATATTGCTCTATAAATTTATTTTAGAGCTTTTTCCAGAACAGTGTACTAGTACAGAGCAGAGAGGGAGCCAAGATGTTGCACGTATACGTTAATTTAATATCTCCTTACATTGATTATATGGGCTTGGTGAGTGAAAAATGAAAATTGAATTAAAGTACAATCCCTTTCATTTTTGCATTTAAGGCAGATAGTGTCAACTGAAGCATTACATCTAGAAATAATTAAATAGACAGCAGCAGCAGACAGGAAGAGAGACGGCATGTGCACACTGCGCGTGCCGTCTCCTCCTACAGCTGATCGGTGGAGGTGCCAGGTGTCAGACTCCCGCAGATCTGATATTGATGACCTATCCTGAGAATTGGTCATCAATAGTAAAAGCCCAGACAACCCCTTTAATAAATGCGAACAGAAGACATACTTCTGTAACAAAAATCAATCAACACTGGTGCAAAGGAAAATTAAGCAATTGCCCATAGAAGCCAACCAGATTCTATCCCTCTCCCTGCTCAAAATCCTGCAGAGAACACAGGTGATAATTTCCTCTTTAGTGGGGTTTAGCCTAAGAAGTAGGATTTGATACCGTTCTCCTTTTGCAGGCAGAGTACTGGCTCATGCTGAAAGCATTAGCTTTGTTTTTCTTTTTTTTATGAGGAGGGGGTAAATGAAATGTATGATCTCCTGGGACACTTAGAAGAGTTCTGTATATCTGGAAGTGTGATGCAGATTACGATCAAAATATAAAGGATGTAGGGCAATTTCTACATTTAGTGCGTTGAGCCTCTTTTTTTTTTTTTTTTAAACTGATTATGGAGTTTCTTTTTTGTGACTGTTGCCTTCCTTTTCAGTCTGTTTCTTCTTGTCAGGAATTATGCTTTGCTTGAGGGGAAGCAAGAAACAGCAACAGCAGATCATGTAATATGCACTTCACCTAGAGTGCATCAAGATGGCCTGATAAGGCAACATTGACAATATACAGTGTGGAGGACATAAGAGATTGTAGGAGATCAGCTATGGTAAGAATCTACTGGATAATGAAAGCTAGAACTCTACAAGCCACTTTAACTAGCATGACCTACCACTGGAAAGAGAGTAGAGATTGGGTTGTGTTCAGTCACGTTTTCTTCTTTAGTGGGATATGCCAAGAGGTTATTCTTTACAAAATTGGATGTGGATCAAGTGTCATTGAACAGATAGGGCTTAGGTCTACTTATAAGTGCATTAAGTGACACCCTGGTCTTTACTCTGTCACCCCTATCCAGAGATATGTTCTCTGCTGCAGGGGAAGTATCAGCCCCATAACTTGGGAGTAGTCTTGTTCAATGACGTTTGACCCGTTGGATTGTACATGTGCTGCCCTGTCAACAGTCTAAAGGTCTGGGCAGGCAAAGGGTCAAATGCAGTAAACAGGCGGAGGTTGCACATGGCCAAATGGAACTGTAGCACACCTTAGCAGGAACTAGCAAGCTAGAAAAACTATTGCTCGGGCACCTTGTTTGCACCTTCAATGGTCACTAACTTTTCAAACTACTTCTCATAGGTGATTCTGAACAAACTTGTAAATCATTTGTATTTAGTATTTAGGTTATCCACCCTAAAAATGCTTCTGAAATCCCTTCCACTAGTGATCTCTTACATACTGTGTGCTGAGGAAAGGGATACAGGCTAGGTTAGCTGCACATGCTAGTTACAATGTCTGAAGCATGTAATTGGCATGTCGCAGTGGTAAGGGAAAACAAAGGGGCAAGGATTAGGATAGGGCCCACTGATGATTGGCCAAGCAAGCTGCACATGGGAAAGGAAGTCTAGACCAGTATAGTACTGACAGAACAACTATTTGAACACACCCTCAGACTCTAGGTGAACTGCTGAATGCAGAGGACTGGAAATATAAGTAGACTTATAGTCAATATAAGTAGACCAGAGTGTGTGGGGAGGCTGGAATGAAATCCTCACACTGTCCTCAGCGAAAGCAGGAGTTAATTTGTGAGAGGTTCTAAAACTAAGTTACGCTTTAAATACCCAAAGGAAGGCTACCATAGGCTCAGGCCAGATGAAGTTGTGCTCTCTCTGGCCCTTTAAGAGGCGCACCCTAGGAGGAGATGCAGAAAATAACAGGGCACATGGCCCTAGCTGGAAGGATGGAATAGCACCAGTGCTCTGGCTGCCTTGCCCACCAGGAAGGTGAAGGTGGATGTCAGTGGCACACACCACCAAAATAGGCGCAGCAGTGTGGTAAGTATTCAAGCAGGTATAGAGCGCCGTCAGTACAATGTCTATCACGGACAAGCCTGCCACGATGCAGTTCACAAGGATGAGCTAATCATTGTGAAAACTGCTGGCATATCCACATTTAGTGTCCAGTGTCACACCAAGAGCTCCAGAGCTAACAGAAAGTAGAAGAGGAGGCTGAGTGGATGGATGGCAGCTCTTTATAACATCCAGCGTCCTTAATTGTAGTAAATGAAAAAACTCCTTATCTATTGTCGGCTTCTATTGACATTTCTATTCTATAAACCTTTCACAAAACAAATAATAAAAAAATAAGCATTTTTGATATTAAAATAACTTCTTTGCAGGCTGTCCGCCCTTTTAACAATTCTGAAATGTATATCTGAAAGTATAAAATCTAGTAAATATCTTGAAAGTGATAAAGTTTAGTGTATGGTATTTCTGTTAAGACACGTAGTCATGTGTGAAACTTCAGGGAGATCTTTTCTGGAGTGAAAAGCTGAAACTGCATTTCTGTGCTTGGACAAGCTCTGTATAATGGGAGTATTGTAAGGGCCAGGAATGTCTACAAATGACCACACTGGTTATTTTTAGAGATTTTTGTTACAGCAAGTGCAGCTGAAAATTTAAAGTGGTAAGACTTTTTCTATTCCTCTGTGCAAACTTCACATCATGCTCATCATGACTAGCTTTATAGAGAAACAGTGCATGTCACCATTGTGCAAGAAACCGGAGTTCAATTATGTGTATTATACATAAAATCTTTTAAATTTGTGTTTTTCTGAAAATCCACTTTAATTCTTTCATAGGTTGCAGAACTGATGATTTATAAGTACTGTGCTTTTTTACAATATAAATGCAAGCACCAGTATCAACAGTTGGGCAAAGTTACTACAAAAAGTTTACTAAATGTGCCAAAGCATATCTACAAAAATGCACACTGCGTACACTAAATAAAAAATAAGCAAAACATTATTATACATATAAAAAACATAAAAACAAAGTACCACATGCTGAAATATGAGAGTTAGAAGTATATTGATAACTTTTTTAAGCCTGGGTATACATGATAAATACCACATTATAATTAGTAGGAGGCAAATATTCCTCCTCATAGCGGTGCAAGCACAGAGGCTCTTCTTCCAATACTGGAGCAGTGACTGTTCATATACCACTACTTGGAGGTAAAACAGCACATGCAGTCACTTCTCTAGCACCGGCAGAAGAACCTTTGCATTTGTGCTGCTTCTCAGACCTGTGACCTGTGTTGAGGCTGAGGGAGATGTCTGGCCCTGTCAATCAAGCAGCAAGCGGAAGCTTCTTCAGCAGTGGGAACAGGCTCCTCGCAGCAATGGATTCACTCATCCTTAGTCCCTATATATTGTAATGGAGGAAGATGAACCTACAGACTGTCAGGCTGAGTCTGTTTAGCACTTAGGTAGGCCATCCCTGGTCAAGGCACTTAATATATCTGAGGCTCTCCAGCTGTTGCAAAACTACAACTCCCAGCATGCCCAGACTGCCTACAGCAGGGCATGGTGGGAGTTGTAGTTTTACAACAGCCAGACAATCACAATCGTTATTGGCCTCGACTCATCAGAATGGGCTGAGGAAACCATGACCTCCAACCAGAAGGGTCTGATGGTTCCAAAACTCCAAGGGATGAGCATGGCATCCACTGCCAAGGGATTGTTCGCTTGATGAAGGTAAAATAATGTTTCCACCTTGGGACAGAATCTACTTGCCATAAGAGCAATCTCTGGCACTTGCCACATAAGACAGAAAAAACACAAGCTGGGAGGTGCTCTGCTTTATCACTGTTTGACTGATTTGAAGTTCTCTCTGTCCTACTACAAGGGTCAGAAATACCCCAATATTGTGCTGCTGTAGGACATAAGGGAAGCAGATAGATATTTTTTCGATTTATTTTACTGTCCTTAAAAGGTTATCCAGGTAAAGATAGTGATGACCTATCCTCAGGACAGGACATTATCACGTTGGCAGGGTTCCGGCACTCGGCAGCCTCACTAACTGGAGCTCTGGTGAGCACTGCGAGCTCCTTTCGGGCAGCTTTCCAAGCACAGTGCTGTACATTGCATAGTGGCAGTGCTTGGTATTGCAGCCCAGCCCCATTCACTTCAATTAGGCAGAGTTGCAACTAGGCCATGTGAATGATGTACAGTGACGTCACATGGCATAGGAAGAGGCTGCGGCACTCACCAAGCTCGCCTTCCTCGATCAGCTGATCAGTGGTGGTCCTGGGTGTCGGACCCCGTCGTTCTGACATTGATGACCTATCCAATAGAAATTCACAAATAACCCCTTTAAGTGCCATCCACATTATATTGCAATTCTGTGCTGGATTATCAGACTTTTTGGATTATCAGATGCTGTTTGGCACAGATTGGCACCTGTGTAATGGTCCTATTAGACTGACTGATATTACAAGCAGGACCAGCGCCGATGGATGATAAACACATCAATCACTACTCATTTGCATCGTCTAGTTACACAGGGCGATGCAAAGTGAATGTGGGATGAACAATTGCTGCCACAGCCATTCCTCCCTCATCCAGTTCTGTTGCAGCAACACATCCCTGATTACACAAGAGATGTGCTGCCCGATAATTGTGCATCTTTCATCCTGAGCCTTTGCTCATTTGATGGCAGATCAGTGGCACGATTATACGGGTCATTTAATGCTTGTTCCCAATAATTGGCGTGAAAATTGCTTGGGCTACGGGCACATACTGGGGTAGATTTATCAAAACTGCCAAAAAGGAAAACTGGCTTAGTTACAATCAATCAGATTCCACCTTTCACCTTTGAAAAATGAAAGGTGGAATCTGATTGCTATGGGTAACTAAGCCAGTTTTCCTCTACACCAGTTTGATAATGATCCCCCCATTGTGTACCATGCTTTCACATACAGGGTGTTTCCCATCAAATATAGTAAATTTTGACATCCTCTAACGAACACGCTTCATTTTTACATTTCCATTTAAGCCTAATTGTCAAATAAATTGTAAAGACATTGTGGACAGATAATACTAAAGAAACCGTATAGCTATAAAAAAAAACAGATTTTTTTCCTACTGCAAGAAAAGTACATTTTAATTGTTGCTGAAATGAACATATTATCTTGCCATTGCTGTTAATTTTCCGTTGCTTCCCAGAGTTTGTCAGGCACTTGACCTTGTTCTTGCAATTCACTGCAGCATCAAATTCACAAACTGCAAACCAATATAAAGTACTGTTTATGTCGGGATTAATGCTCAAGTTTTTGTTCATTTAATTGAAATCTGAGAAATGAATAACTGTATTCTAAACAGAATGTACAAACAATGGGATGAAGATATAAAATATGCAGAGATGGCAACCAATTAAAGGAAAAAAACTAGAATGTGACAAATAAAGGGCCTACAACTAGCAACCAGTATTTCTATTTAAAAGGGTTTTCCCACGAAAAATATTCTACAGTTTCCAAACCAGCACCTGGATCTGAATACTTTTGTAATTGCATGTGATTAAAAATTTTGTATTTCCACTGAGTTATTCAATAAAATGTATCTGTATAGCGCCACATAATGCTGCCAGTGTTATACAATACATTCCAGAACTGTAAGGGTTACATAGCATAATAAATCAATATAATGCTATGCGACCCCGGCAGTGCTGGAAGTTCAGAACGGGAGCTCGTGTGAAACCAGCCTAAAGGTGCTGCCGATCACCTGATGAATGAGCAAATGCTTGCTCATTGGGTGAAAGCATAGTTGAGGAGGACACCAAAATCATTGCTTCTTTACTTTGTCCCAGTTAGTTGGGCCTATGGCCTCTCTTGGCTAAAATTTTGCTTTTTTGAAGTTTGGTATTTTTGTTCCTCCCTGAAGAATCGCTCTTTTGAATGACAATTGGAAGGTTATTATTTTATGGTCACGGTTTCCCATCCTGCACATCTGTTGTTCTGTCAGGTCTATTGGTTAATACTAAGTCCAGTATGGCCGTCCCTCTAGTGGGGTCCTGAACCAGTTAGGAAAGGTAATTGTCTTTGGTTATTGCCAAGAACCTGTTTCCTTTATGAGATATACAGGTTGAAGTCCGCCAGAATAACAACCTCATTATGATTTGCCGCCTCGTCTATTTCGTTTAGAAGTAGATTTTCTGTGGACTCTGGTATATTAGGTGGTTTATAATAAACTCCTATTAGTATTTTATTATAGTTTTTGCCTCCATGTATTTCTACCCACCGTCACTCCACATCTTCATGTCCCTCACTTATATCTTCCCGGAGTGTGGGCTTTAGACAGGACTTTACATAAAGGCAGACCCCTCCCCCTCTCCGGTTTTGGCGATCCTTTCTAAACAGACTGTAACCCGAGAAGTCGGCCCAGTTCTCAAGGAACCCAAAGCCCTCCTTCCTACACCAGTTCTTGAGCCACTTGTTTACCTCCCTAATCTCCCGCTGCCTTTCTTGTGTGGCTCGTGGTACAGGCAGTATTTCAGTAAACACTACCTTTGAGGTTCTTGCCCTAAGCTTATGACCTAAATCCCTAAAAGCATTTTTAAGGACGCTACACCTACCTCTAACTTTGTCATTGGTTCTGATATGGACCATGACTGCTGGATCTTCTCCAGCCCCTCCCAGTAATCTGTCAACCCAATCCACGATGTGTCGAACTCGAGTGCCAGGAAGACAACACACCATTCGACGATCCCGGTCTTTGTGACAGATTGCCCTCTCTGTACCCCTAATAATTGAGTCTCCCACTACCAGCACCTGTCTGGCCTGCCCTGCTCTCCTGGTCCCCTGCTTACTGGAGCTGACATTCCCCTGACTGCTAAAGGTTATACAGCTTTACTTACCAAGGATGGCTACCTCATGTATAAAACATGTATAAGGCTACGGCTACATGGCGACATTTCATGTAATTCAATTCGACTTCCTGCAATAAGACTTTCGCATTGCAGCATGTTGCCTTGCAACAACATTTAAATAAATTATATGAAATGTCGCCATGTAGCCATACCCAAAATCAAATCTGTCTAGTACAGTAGATTGGGAACAGATCCTCAATATTCTACTGTGATTATGATTCAGTTCACAATCTTTGGTCCAGAGGTCAGTACAGCAGAGTGGAGCCCAAAGTGTTGTACTAGAGCACTGATTATTTCTTCTATAACTAAGAATATTCTGCATACATTTCAGGTCTTTACTTTTGAGAAAAGGTAGAATGCCTGAGTCACAGAAAGAGAGCTAGATATAGAGCTAGATATTAGGTAGAGCGACAGTAATCTCCTAGGGTAGATGGGCATATAAGAAATGTTGCAACCAACCAGTTTTATTCTTCTCATGCAGAAAAACAAATCAAAGCCACCGACTACACGTTCGCTTTCCCTGGCTAAAAGTTGAAGGCCTAATACCTAGCACCTCAATACAACACAGTGACACACCACAATTCTTGATGGCTCCCACAGGCCAGCAATGCCTGTTCTTCTCCAGACTGGAAGCTCAGTCTGAACAACCCAGAGCTCGATTATTGAGCTTTCCTGGGTGGTTCCTAATGAGCCCAATTAGCTCAACACCTTGAGTGTTGCCCCCAACTCAAACAACCAGCCTATTCCAGGTTTTATAGACATAACCCAAGCTCTAAAAGGGGTTATCGGATGATTAATATAAAAAGTAAAATCAGAGTTCACATAGTACATGACAGACCACCTTGGCGCGGTTAGGCGGGCACAGATGTGTTTTGATCAAAATATATTGGCTGAGAGTCTAGGATTTTATCAGAGTGAGGGCTTAGTCCATATATAATGCTTGCATCTATTGTGTTTTGTGCATTATCTGTTTTTTTCACATAGTACATAGCAATCTCTTTCTAACAAAGCTAGAACCAGCCCTGTATCTCACATCAATCCAGAGATCTGGCAGCTAAAGGGGACTGCAAAGAAAAGAAAATAGGGGTTGGTCAGCACATCCCAAGGCACAGGTGCACATGGCTGTCATGGCTGAACGCACAAAAGCAAAAACGAACAATTCAACAGCACTCTGTAAACACAAATAATCAAGTAAATACAATAGCGCCATATTCACTATAGAAAATGTACTAATGCTAAGTTATAAATATGAGATTCTTGGCAATGTTGTACATTTTGTACAACATCATTTGTGCCTGTTCGCCAATGACAAGGCGATCACTTTAGGACAGGAACCTACACTAAATACTACCTCCGGTTGTGCCATACTGGCCTCCATTAAATTCAGGGAATGCAGGTTCCACATGTACCTCACATGGATCCAGAGATCTCCCCATTATATCAAGCTGACAGCTCAAGGGGAGTGTCTTTTCTGCTGCAGCTAAGGGGGTGAGTCCATGCTCTCCCTATCAACTCAGGAGGCAGCTGAAGGATGAAACTGAGCATGTGCGGCCTTCTCAGCGAGTTGGACAAAAAAAAAATAAGGAAAAAAAAAAGGTTGGCACTATCCAGATACATTTTATTGAATAACTTGTGGCTATGCTAAATTTTTAATTCAGATCCAGGTGCTGGTTTGAAAACTGCAGAATATTTTTTGTGAGACAGCCCCTTTAAGAGAAATGCCTCTGATGTAGACTCTCTGGTTACCTGAAATACTCCATTTTGGTAGCATGTATATGTGTGAGTGAGCTTGAAAAAACTGGAAATATATTTCTCAAATGGTGAAGATATTGTATAACGTGTCACTAAACAGTCCCTGTCTGTATTACTATTCAGCCTCTACCAAATCAAACTTGTCCACTCAACTACAATACAGAGTGGTTGTTTGCCTACCGTAAAAAAATTGTTAAATTGATGCTAAAATCTTTCTGTATCTTCAGGTGTTGACGATATGTAAGTTATCTTACTAACGCTTCTCATGTTCCATGAATTTCACTCCCACACATTTCAGTGAGCAAAGCTCCTGTGTAACACCGTGAGAACAGTACCCAGAGGCATCCAGCTGTTCGCCTGCTCGGCTTCCCACTTGCAAACCCTGAAAGCATGTAGCATAGAGACCGAATCAAAAGGGGATGGTACTTTATGTATCCTATCCCAACACAGCCTCAGGGACAAAACCTTATTGTGCAGGGCCTCTTTATTAAACACAAATTAGATGTATACCAGTCCAGTTGACCCAACATACTGTACCCAGCATTCACTTACATAACTAATTTACTAACGTCTACGTGGTGATGTTTTTATTCTTGCACTATAGCCATGTAAGAAAAACCATGGAAAATAATGCACTAACAATAGATGCAAACATATATGGACTAAGCCCTCACTCTGATATGATAAAACATGATACTTTCAGCCAATATATTTTGATCAAGACACATTTGTGACTGCCTACCAGCGCCAAGGTGGTCTCAGTCAGGCGGGTCCTACCCTAAACCTACCTATGCCATTGGTCATCTACATTCAGAAGTGCAGACCCAGGTCGTCTGAGGCAGGGGAAAAAAAAGTCCACAAGAATGCTACTCCCAAGATAAAATAGAAGCACCTTCATGAAAAAGAAAAAAAAATACAAAACATCCTGCACAATATGATAAATGAATATGCGGATGTACACTCAGTTTTATTTTTCTTTTATAAATGTAGCCATGTACATCCGCATATCCATGTACCATCATACCCTGTGTGTCCAGTTAAGCACTCTCGGTTCTGGGAACTCTACCTCCAACAACAACGAACAGAAAAAAATTCCCCCACGCAAGCATAGTTGCACATCATACAGCACTTGGTATTCAGGTCTCTTCACGTCAGCGCCCCATGGTCTCTGAAACACGCAGGTATAGATTGTGTATTATACCATATTTGATTTTTTTTTTTTGGCTGGTATCTGATCTGCAACTACCATCTGCTAGTTTTGGAAAAGTGTCATTTTCTAGGCCCGATGCTTATATACAAAGCCACATGTGATATTAGCTGTTTGCATTCCCTGAAACTGCACTTTTGGATAAAGGGAAATACCCTGGGACTGGTTTATACTGGTAGCACCCCCTTTTGGTGATGGGACTCTTTATTCCAGTGGCAAGATTTTCTTGTTGTCCCACTGTGTTGATCTACAGCCTTTGTTAAATGATTATATAATTAGCCCTTATTGAGCCACGCAAAAGCAAGTGTTAATGCAGGTATCCTCTTGTGGTTGCAATTCGATGGCTAGGTTCAATGATGGTCAGCTACCAGATTTTATTACCATACACAAATGCATCTCAATAAATTAAATATAAAAAATTTTTTTTTCAGTTAGGCTACTTTCACACTAGCGGCAGGCCTGATCCGGCAGGTGAAGGGTGCTGCCGGATCAGGCCTGCCGCAGTGACATGTGTGGAGCCGGAACCGCGCTCCGGCCCCACACATGTCACACAGTGCATACATACACAAACATAAACATACACACACATATACACAGACAAATACACATACATACTTACATGCTCCCAGCAGGTCTTCAGAGCGTCGGAGGGACAGGACGGCTCGCACAGGTGACGATTCCCCACAGCGCCCTCTGCTGGGCCCCTGGTGGAATCGTCACCTGTGCGCGCCGTCCTGTCCCTCCGACGCTCTGAAGACCTGCCGGGGTGCATGTAAGTATGTATGTGTATTTGTATGTGTATATGTCTGTGTATGTTTATGTTTATGTGTATGTCTATGTCTGTATGTGTGTGTGTATGTGTAGCCGGATCCGTCATGAACTCCATTGAAAGTCAATGGAGGGCGGATCCGGTTACCATTGTGGTCACACCAGATGGATCCACCCCCATTGACTTGCATTGGGGGTCATTCCGGATCCGTCTTGGTGTGGATGCCTGGACCGGAGAGCAAACCGCAGCATGCTGCGGTTTGTTCTCCGGTCTGAAGACGGAACGGAATGCTTTCAGGAGCATTCCGTTGTCTTCAGTTCAGTTTTGTCCCCATTGACAATGAATGGGGACAAAACTGAAGCGTTTTATTCCGGTATTGAGCCCCTATGACAGAACTCAATACCGGAAAAAGAAAACGCTAGTGTGAAAGTAGCCTAATTCAATTCAAAAAGTGAAACACATATATTATATACAGTCATTACAGAGTGAACTTTTTCAAGTGTTTATTTCTGTTAATGTTGATGATTATGGCTTACAGCCAAGGAAAACCCAAAAGTCATTATCTCATAAAATTAGAATAACTAACCCAAAACACCCGCAATGGCTTCCTAAGCCTTTAAAAAGGTCCCTTAGTCTGGTTCAGTAGGTGACACAATCATGGGGAAGACTGCTGACAGATGTCCAGAAGGCTGTCATTGACACACTCCACAAGGATGGTAAGCCACAAAAGGTCATTGCTAAAGAAGCTGGCTGTTCACAGAGTGCTGTATCAAGGCATATCAATGGAAAGTTGAGTGAAAGGAAAAAGGGTGGTAGAAAAAGGTGCACAAGCAACAGGGAGAACCGCAACCTTGATGGGATTGTTAAGAAAAGGCCTTTTCTAAATTTGGGAGAGATTCACAAGGAGTGGCCTGCTGCTGGAGTCAGTGCTTCAAGAGCCACCACACACAGACGTATCCAGGACATGGGCTACAAGTGTCCCATTCCATGTGTCAAGCTACTCATGACCAATAGACAACACCAGAAGCATCTTACCTGGGCCAAGGAGAAAAAGAACTGGACTGTTGCTCAGTGGTCAAAGGAGTTGTTCTCAGATGAAACTAAATTTTGAATTTCATTTGGAAATCAAGGTCCCAGAGTCTGGAGGAAGAGTGGAGAGGCACTCAATCCAAGCTGCTTGAGGTCTAGTGTGAAGTTTCCACAATCAGTGATGATTTGGGGAGCCATGTCATCTGCTGGTGCAGGTCCACTGTGGTAATGGAGATTGCATACAAGTGCTACTGCTCATTAGCCCCATCCCCTCCTCCTCTCTGTACTTCAGGTCTCCTCATGATCTCCATTCCTACAGAGATTCAGTTAAAGATCATATTAAACTGTATTCAGCATGCCTCCTGAGAAGTAGAGCAGAGAGGGGGATGAGGCAGCTCTTTAGCTCAGTGCTGTGAAGTAACTTGTCCTGCTGTGTGATTAGGACAGGTTTTTTGTGTACTAATATGCTGACGGCCATTTATTCCCCTGATGATCGCTCCTATAGAAAATGAGCCAAGTTGTTTGGGAATATTTATAATAAAGTAATATTTAAGTATTTTTCCTCATTCTCGGAGAACTTCTTTAAAGAGGCTATACCAAAAACATGTTTTTAATTTTCCAGTGCAGCACCTGGACTTGCATGCTCTTAAAGGGAACCTGTCATCTCCAAAACACCCCCTGAACTAGAGTAATCTGTGTATAGTGTAAGTGATGCTGAGTCCGGATATGTACGTTTTATCTTCATACTCACTTCCATTCTGACGCTGTGCTCCCACAAACCTGCAGTAAAATGCACTCAGTGGACTCCGGTGCTCACTCACATAATGGAGAGGACTCAAAGAAGAGTCCAGTGAGTGCATTTTACTGCAGGTTTGTGGGAGCACAGCGTCGGAATGGAAGTGAGTATGAAGATAAAACTTACATATTCGGACTCAGCATCACTTACACTATACACCGATTACTCTAGTTCAGGGGGTGTTTCGGAGATGACAGGTTCCCTTTAATTGTCACTGGGTATAGCCACTGAGTTAAGGGAAGAAAGAAAAAAAAAAAAGAAGCTGTATATCGCCACCTGCTGTTTGTTCTTTTTCTCATTGCTCTGTCCATGCTGAGACACACATGCTCAGTTTCATTTGTTAACTGCCACCAGTCATATATTCTATTAGAAGTTGTGACTGTTACAAGGAGAGCTGCAGCAGAAGAGACACAGTTGCTTCGAAAGGACAAATAGCTTTTGCTTTGACAGGGACAGCGTCAGCAGAATGGACACCCCCCAAGAGAAAGGACATGTCAGAAGAGCAGACAGCTTGAAATAAATCTAGCAGAGCAATTGGGGCAATTAATAGGGATATTTATGGATCTGGGCTGGTTCTAGCTTTGTTAGAGATTGCAATAAACTATATGATGCCTTATTTTTATTCTTTACATTAATCATGGGATATAACCCCCTTAACGTTTTATATTTATATTTAATACATTACATTTTAAAATGGTGAGTTAATAAAAAAAACTAAACATAGAAACCAATCATCATTCAGCTTTTATTTCAAAAACTGGAAAAACAAAAGCCATGCTGTGACTGGTTACTAATTAATAAGGCCCAGCGTCCAGACCATCTAAACAGGACATAATCATGTTTTATAATAGTCCATAAAGAAGTACAGACAATGCAATCTACACATTTGTTACTATATATTTATTACACAAGTCTAAAAAATATAAAACGTCAGGCAGGATATCACACTTAATGCTCTGCATCAGTGCTCGGTTACCTTCCTGAGACATTAGTTGAGGCATCAGTAGTAAAACATCAAGTTGAGGTTTGAGGTTTGTTCTGAAAACAAGTCATGAGGCATCCGCGGCGTTGTACACTCACCGGCCACTTTATTAGGTACACCATGCTAGTAACGGGTTGGACCCCCTTTTGCCTTCAGAACTGCCTCAATTCTTCGTGGCATAGATTCAACAAGGTGCTGGAAGCATTCCTCAGAGATTTTGGTCCATATTGACATGATGGCATCACACAGTTGCCGCAGATTTGTCGGCTGCACATCCATGATGCGAATCTCCCGTTCCACCACATCCCAAAGATGCTCTATTGGATTGAGATCTGGTGACTGTGGAGGCCATTTGAGTACAGTGACTCATTGTCTGTTCAAGAAACCAGTCTGAGATGATTCCAGCTTTATGACCATGGCGCATTATCCTGCTTGAAGTAGCCATCAGATGTTGGTGACATGTGGTCATAAAGGGATTGACATGGTCAGCAACAATACTCAGGTAGGCTGTGGCGTTTGCAACGATGCTCAATTGGTACCAAGGGGCCCCAAAGAGTGCCAAGAAAATATTCCCCACCCCATGACACCACCACACCAGCTTGAACGTTGATACAGGCAGGATGGTCCATGCTTTCATGTGTTGACGCCAAATTCTGACCCTACCATCCGAATGTCGCAGCAGAAATCGAGACTCATCAGGACCAGGCAACGTTTTTCCAATCTTCTACTGTCCCATTTCGATGAGCTTGGTGCAAATTGTAGCTCAGTTTCCTGTTCTTAGCTGAAAGGAGTGGCACCGTGTGGGTCTTCTGCTGCTGTTAGCCCTCTGCCTCAAAGTTCGACGTACTGTGCGTTCAGAGATGCTTCTTCTGCCTACCTTGGTTGTAACGGGTGGCAATTTTGAGTCACTGTGCCTTTCTATCAGCTCGAACCAGTCTGCCCATTCTCTCTGACCTCTGGCATCAACAAGGCATTTCCGCCCACAGAACTTGCCGCCTCACTGGATGTTTTTTCTTTTTCGGGACCATTCTCTGTAAACCCTAGAGATGGTTGTGCGTGAAAATCCCAGTAGATCAGCAGTTTCTGAAATACTCAGACCAGCCCTTCTGGCACCAACAACCATGCCACGTTCAAAGGCACTCAAATCACCTTTCTTCCCCATACTGATGCTCGGTTTGAACTGCAGGAGATTGTCTTGACCATGTCTACATGCCTAAATGCAAGTTGCCGCCATGTGATTGGCTGATTAGAAATTAAGTGTTAACGAGCAGTTGGACAGGTGTACCTAATAAAGTGGCCGGTGAGTGTAGAAGGAATAACAGGAAAGGTTAGTCAGAAATAATGAAAACGGTGAAAAACATACATTCAATAGAAAACAGACTACATATAAATAGAAGGCCAATAAAACAATCCAGGCACAGAAAGTAAGGCCAATATAACTAATCTAGGATTACAAGAAATATAAAATGACATCGTGTTCTTTTTATTCTTTGTACTCAACCTGCAGGAAGCTTTCAGCAAAGCATCTTAAAATACTACACGAGTTATAACAATATTATGACATATTTCTCCAAAGCTTCTCAGATATTCACAGCACAGAAATGAGGCAAGTAGAATGGCTCACAATGATTATAAAGCCTCTAATTAAAACAAAGTCACCAGTTGTTAAAGATTCTGTTTAGCCATGGCATAGCATTTTTCTAGGTGATGTTACGTTTTACCATCTGGTTTTGAGGTCTAAAATTCTGTGCCGATTTACTGATAGTACATGACTTCTGGTCCACCAGGGACCAGAAATCGTAAGGAAGGGAGCCTTGTCACTGGCATGAAGGGACTTTCAAAAAGGTGTCCTGGGGCTACACGGTGAGCTTGGTCATGACACCTGTTGCACGAAGCAGTTCAGCCAATGAAAAGCCAATTTGCCACAACCATGAACCAAGAGTAAAAAAAAAATAAAATCCAACACTCAGCTTTAAAGGCGTTTTTCACTTTGCATCAACATACTTTAAAATAATTATTGATGGTAGCTGTATCTCTTTTACCCTTCCCATTCCCATCTTCCGTTCTTTGCTGTGGACACATGACCATGCAGCTCTTTTTATTTCCTGTGATGTTATGTGCATGGGCATGTCAAAACGGCAACAGGGGCAGTGATAGGGGAGTGTCTATGAAACTAGCTGGGTGTGGATACAGAGAGTCCAAATTGAAAAGGAAAGCCATGGGGAAAATGTACATTAGCTAAGAAACTACATGCGCATATCTGTTAGAAAATCACAGCAATCTCAGAAAAATGCATTCCGTGAACTTTTTGAAGGTTGGTGTCTGCCTGCACGAGATGGGGCTTACTGCTTACACATTGAACTCAATAATAAAAACAGTATACAGATGGCTCCCAAGTTCCCTCTAGCGGAGTCTGCAGGTATCCAGCATATTGGCCCCGATTTAGCATACCTTCACTCCAGAATTCTAGCATCAAAGTCACAAAAATAGGGCTTTTGCTACTTTTTGCACTCACTTGCGCAAAATTTAAGTGATTGCACACAATTTTACAACTTTTTGCATTTTTACACCGCTCACTACAGTTTTATATTATGGGTGGAAAGTGGTTATGGTTAGTTATGTTAATGATTTTCATTTCAGATTTATCATTGAGACTTGCAATCTCACTCCAGGAGGAGGGTGGAGTAGGAAAACTGGAGTAGCTTCTCTACACAAAAGTGTTAGGTCTAAGGATAAGACAAATTTATTAAGTAACATGAGACATTTGATAAACGTGGCATAAAGTATGCCAACGCAAACTCAAGCAAAACAGACTTCAAATTTTAAAAAATGTTGACAAAATTATGTATGGGTGCCGGGGAAAGTAGAACAAACATTCCTTTTGTGGAGACTTTGTTATCAGGAGTAGTGTGAATATGAACTGTTATTCTGCTCCTGTAAATGCCCAGGAGGCAGAGTTTCAATGTGAACTCTATTCTGTAGTAAGGTGCTTTACAACCCCTCCCATCTGTATGATGAAGCTTCAGTGTTTAGTGTCTTTTGGCCAGATGTTTCTATGGTTACTGAAGTATAAATACAATGCATTCAGAAAGTCTTCAGACCCTTTCATTTTTTTTCACATTCTGTTATGTTGCGGGCTTGTGCTAAAATAAAATCAAAGTTTTTCCCCGTTTTGCCAGAGTGGAGCTCCAGCAGTCGGAAAAGTAGCTGCCTGGAGGGGGGGGGGCGGAGGTCCACTTTAGATGCTGCTACCTCCTGAATGGTAGCAGCTAGAAACATGCAACTGGTCTTGTTTGAAAGAAGACATTCAAAGCTTTCAGACAATACCAAAACGACAGTAATATGTTCAGGACAGAGAAAGAGATCACTGAAAGAAATCGGGATGCTGTGAATGTAGCTGAAAATGAAAGTAAAAACAGGTTTCACTCGCAATTATTCCAGACTTGATTTCTAACAGTGATTTCTCCTCTGTTTCTTGGACTTTAGCTGTTTACTAGAGAGGTAAGAGCTATAGTAAATGATAAAAAGTCTGCCTATATGAGGTATAAAGAGTCTGGAAGTGTAGCGGACAGAGAAGTGTATAAAATTATACAGAAAAAGACAAAACAGATTATTAATGCTGCTAAAGCTTCAAAAGAGGAAGAAATGGTCAAATCTGTTAAGGAGGGTAATAAAACCTTCTTCAGATATATTAGTGACAGGAAGAAGAAAAACTGCGGCATTACAAAACTTAGCAATGGAAAAAATCTGTATATAGATGGGGATAAGGCAGTCGCTGACCATCTGAACAACTACTTCTGCTCAGTTTTTTCAGATGACGACTTTCATAATCACAACATGGCTGGACATAGCATTGCCTCTAGTTGTAAGGTTTCAGCTCCAGTGTTTTCAGAGGCCGATGTTGTACAGGAACTTGTCAGGCTAAAGTTAAATAAGGCAATGGGTCCGGATGGCATCCACCCCAGAGTTCTTAAAGAACTCTGATCTGTGATTGTTGGCCCCTTGACTGAGCTATATAATCGGTCCCTTCTTACAGGAGATGTTCCTGATGATTGGAGAATGGCCAATGTTGTACCCATTCACAAGAAGGGTAGTAGAGAAGAAGCTAGTAACTATAGGCCAGTCAGCTTGACATCTGTAGTGGTAAAAATGACCACCTAACAACAAACAACTTGATGGACCCAAACCAGCATGGCTTTACTGAGGGCCGATCATGTCAGACTAATCTCATTGATTTCTTTGACTATGTAACTAAAGTGCTGGATGAAGGTGGTGCTGTGGATATCGCCTACCTGGATTTCAGTAAAGCTTTCGATACAGTTCCCCATAAAGAGCTGATAGATAAGTTATCAAGAATTGGACTTAACCCCTGGATGGTTCAGTGGATCTGTAGTTGGCTGAAGGACAGATACCAGAGGGTTGTTGTTAATGGAGTGTATTCTGAGCAGAGGCTGGTTACAAGTGGGGTGCCACAAGGATCTGTTCTGGGTCCTGTTCTGTTTAACATGTTTGTAAGTGACATAAGGGACGGCTTGGTAGGGAAGGTTTGCTTGTATGCTGATGACACAAAAGTGTGTAATAGGGTTGATGTTCCAGGAGGTGTCTGTAATATGGAGAATGATTTATCTTTATTAGACAAGTAGTCAAAACAATGGAAACTGCAGTTCAATGTTTCCGAATGTAAAAAAAATGCACTTGGGGAGAAGAAATCCTCTATCTGAGTATCGTAATGGCAGTTCTGTGTTAACAAAGACTTCAGAAGAGAAGGATTTGGGGGTAGTCATCTCTGACAGCCTCAAAATGAGTAACCAATGCAACCATGTGGTAGGGAAAGCAAATCGTATGCTTGGCTGCATAGCTAGAGGTATAACAAGCAGAAAGAGGGAGATTGTGATCCCTCTGTATAGAGCTCTAGTGAGACCACATCTGGAATACTGTGTTCAATTCTGGAGACCTCACCTGCAAAAGGATATTGCTAAAATAGAACGGATCCAAAGAATAGCTACAAAAATGGTGAAAGGTCTAAAGGATAGAACTTATCAGTATAGACTCAGAGTTCTTAATATGTATAGTCTGGAGGAAAGAAGAGAAAGGGGGGACATGATTGAAACCTTTAAATATGTTAAAGGGCTGAATAAAGTTCAGGAGGGAAGGGTTACTAATAAGAAACTGAACACAAGAACAAGGGGGCACAATCTGACGTTAGTTCGGGGAAAAAAATCAAGAACAACATTAGAAAATATTATTTCACTGAAAGAATAGTAGAAGCTTGGAACAAACTTCCAGCAGAGGTGGTTGATAAATCCACAGTAATTGAATTTAAACATGCCTGGGATAAACATGTATCTATCCTAAGATAACAATAAAGGAATAATAAAAGGGCAGACTAGATGGACCAGGTGGTCTTTTTCTGCCGTCAATCTTCTGTTTCTATGCAATTTGTCTGGACTGTAGGCTTTCAGACAAGACCAGTTGCATGTTTCTAGCTGCTAACATTGAGGAGATATCACCATCTAAAGCAGCCCTCCCCCCTCCAGTTAGCTATTTTTCACACTGCCCGAGCTGGACTCGGGCAGAACAGTTAGGTGGTTAATCTGCAGTCAGAAAAAGCACTTTTATTCTGCAGGAAAACAGCTCTCAAGTGCCCAACTGAAAGTGAAACTAAAAACAGCTTTTATCGTGTACAGACTTATCTGCTTGTGCACTAAACATCAGCAGAGCAGGGAGAGAAGCTGACATGTGACCCTCAGTGAAATCTGAGAAACCAGAAGCTATAGAAGCACAAAGTGCATGGCAAAGCAGTTATATTTGACTAGTTAGAAACATACAAAGAACAAAAACAATCACTTAAAGCAGGGAATTTGAAATGGTTCATCAGAAAAGTATAATAGAAAAAATATAGCTTTTCTTGTAACAGGACAGACATCAAGAATCCTGAACTCAAAAACAAAATGGTCTTAAAGAGGTAATCTGGTTAGATGAAGTTATCACACATCTACAGGACACGAGATACTTATGAGATCAACGTGGTTTTACCACTGAAACCCCAACCGATCACCAGAGGGTAGGTCATGTACCCCCAAAATGAATGGAGTGGCAGGTCGAGCATGCGCATTGCCACTCCATCTCTATAAGTCTGCTGGAAATGGCTTATACTCAAGTAAATTCCTAGAAAAATATCTCTTCAGACATAGCAACTATGAAACTGCTACAAAAATTGTGCTTACTGAAGATAAAAACACACACAAACCAATGCTTATATGAAGACAAACTGTGTAAATATATGCAAGTATAAAATATTCAACTTGAGCATTTTTGTTTACATCCACTAATTCACAATTCAATAAATCTAATACACTGAATCTATCACTGTATGCATTTGCTGCTATGTTGGGACCCAAGAGTAAAGTCCAGCATAATTCAGAACTTTTTTACTAATGAATGAAAACCTGACAATGCAATGTATAGAATAAGTGGGAGAAAGCCAGGATCCTTGAAGGTTTCTGCTCGCATGTTTTTTGCATTCATCTCCAGACTCATGTTTGATAAAGAGAACAACCTCTGTACAATCTGAAATGTGCCTTGGTCGATGAGATCAGACAGCAATGGTTCTGTCCTTGAGCAAAGTCCTTCATCTGATGTGATGTTTGGCTAATTAAAGAAAGAACACAGGAACACAGTTAATCCTGGAGGCCGTGAGGTTAGGATTTATAGTTTTAAACAAGCACTCAAGTCTAAAAGGCTCTGCTGAGGCATAGCTAGCAGCAGGTAAGGACCACTTATTTCCACGTTCCAATAACAAGATGTGCTGATGCAGGCTTCTCTGAACTTCTGACATTGGTATTTTTTGTAGTCACTGCCTTGCTTTATGAAGCGTAAAAAATAGTAAAATACAATAAAAATTAGAGCAAAGTTCAAAAGTGCAACATAACTAATATATATAAATAGCATATATGCATCATGTGTGCAAGCTCACAGTGTACTTCTATTCTTTTCATTGAGTAAGTAACAGGATGCTGTCACCCCAATTCTTTTTAGCCCTTGTCACAACTTAAAGGGTTTGTCCGGGCTTTTTCTATTGATGACCTATTCACAGGATAGGTCATCAATATCAGATTGGCTGGGGTCCATCAGGAAAGGAGAAGGCGCGCTGTGCAGACGTACCATCTTCTCAAACAGCTGATCAGCAGGGGGTGCCGGGTGTCGGACCCACTGCGATCTGATACTGATGTCCTATCCAGAGACCTTGCGCTCCTCCACCGTCCCTTTGAGGAGGCCCCACAGATGCTCAATAGGGTTTAGGTCTGGAGACAGGCTTGGCCAGTCCAGCACCTTTACTTTATTTAGCAAGGCAGTGGTCGTCTTGGAGGCGTGTTTGGGGTCGTTGGAATACTGCCCTGCGGCCCAGTTTCTAAAGGGAGGTCAATCTTCTTGTTGCTCTACATAAAGATGGCCTAGGCTATAACTTTTTTTCAGATTCTCAGTGTTCTTTGCCATGAGGTGCCATGTTGAACTTCCAGTGACCAGTGTGAGAGCGATAACACCAAATTTAACACACCTGCGACCTTGTAACACCAACGAGTCACATGATACCGGGGAGGGAAAATAGCTAATTGGGCACAATTTGGCCATTTTCACTTAGGGGTGTACTCACTTTTGTTGCCAGCTGTTTAGACATTAAAGAGGTACTCCCATCTCACCATTGTAGTTTGTATTGTCAGATATAGCCATACCAATATTATTACTAATAGAATGCATTTATATAAAATGTACCGTTTAGAAGATTTGCCTATTTGTATATCCACTGTCCCACACACATCAGTCAGGCCGTTGCCCCTAGTTACGACCTCTGCGGCCATGTAGTAGTGGTGGTCGGCTTGCTCCTTTTCAAACCCGCTCTCCGGTAACTGCTGTATTGGGAACGCACATTGCATGAGCATGCAGAGACACATCTTAGGGTACTTTCACATCTGCATTTTGGACGCTACCAGTCGAAAACACAATGGTCAGGATCCGTCCAAAACGCAGACTTTATAAACAGATCCTGCTCTATAGAGATGAATTGATCTTGGAACAGGATCCGTTTCTCTGCATTTTTGAAGCTCAGACAAAAATGCTACAACCCTAAGATGTGTCTCCGCATCCTCATGTAATGTGCGTTCACAATACAGCAGTTACCTCAGAGCGGGTTTGAACAAGAGCAAGCCGACCACCACTACTACATGGCTGCGGTGGTCGTAACTAGGGGCAACAGCCTGACTGATGTGTGTGGGACAATGGATATACAAATAGGCAAATCTTCTAAACGGTACATTTTATATAATTACATTCTATTAGTAATAATATTGGTATGGCTATATCTAAATATACAAACTACATTTGTGAGATGGGAATACCCCTTTAATGGCTGTGTGTTGAGTTATTTTGAGGGCACACCAAATTTACACTGCTATACAAGATGTACACTGACTACTTTACATCGTATCAAAGTGTCAGATCTTGTTGTCCCATGAAAAGATAGAATAAAATATTTACAAAAATAGGAGGGACGTACTTACCTTTGTGAGATACTGTACAATAGCTAAACAGTATGTTAAATCTATGAGTGCAGTGTATGTGATGAAAGGTCTCATACTTTTTGTCTGCCTTCCTAGATAACAGTGATATCTGTCTCAGCAATATCCTTGGGAAAATCTCATAAGCAGACAAGCTGTGGTTTGATCTCCGCTGCACACTAAATGCTTGTTCTCTAGCCAAAAGAGCGTGGTCTTGCTGTACGAACTACATAAAAAGAAATCACCGCACACCGAAAACACATACAGAGCGTTACTGTGGCTTTCAATCTCTGCCAAGACAATTTTAGCAGAGCTTCTCCCTTTGTGACCCCATTTCAAGTTTCACATTTGTGTTAAAGGGAACCTGTCAGCACCAAAATAGGCCAAAAACTGCCAGCAGTACCTTAAAGCGTTCAATATCAGGTTTCTAATGATGATCTTGTATCCGAGGTGCATGATCACTGTAAAAACCTTTCATTCCCCTTCAGGGCATATGCTTATTTGCTTAGAACCCGAAGGGGAATAAAAGTTGTTTTTCTTGAAATCAAGGGGGCAGCAGCTTTCACACTTGAAGTCAAGCTCAAGGCGTCCTATTCCCATTTGATTGATGGCCTTTTGGATTATTTCAAGTGAGATTCCATCCTGAGATTTCGTGCATGCGCAGTATGATCTATTTTCCAGTGCCTGCGCATTGATCCCTGATGTAATGTACTTGGCTTCAGCAAGCCAATTTGCAGGCTCTTCTGATCCTGTGACTGACACTGATGCGGGGTATTGTTCTCTGAAGCTTGACCACGCGAGTCTGCACCTGACTTGCTGAAGTCAAGTACACTACAGTGGGGATCAATGCGCAGGTCCCGGAAACAAGATAGTAAGGCACATGCACGAAATAAAAGCACTTTTATTCTGCTGAAAAACAGCTCCCAAGTGCCCAGCTCTGCTGCTGCAAGTGCCCAAAGCAAACCAGACTGAAGAGGGGAGGGCTGCTTTAGCTGCTCATATCTTAGGATTGGTAGCAGATAGAAAAATGGTTCTGACCTTCTTTGAAAGCTGGCATTCCAAGCTTTCAAATGATACAGCATTATAGTATATCAGAAGGTATAGCTGTTAGAAATCAAGTCGGGAGAGAAAACGGTTTTTACTTTCAGCTGGGCACTTGGGAGCTGTTTTCCAGCAGAATAAAAGTGCTTTTACTAGACATGTAATACAGACACACAGTCCACACAGGTATTTCTAGGATGTGTCTGCAATCTTCTGTGAGGCTCTGCTGTTATATAGTTATATGGGTGAAAAACAGGTGAAAGACTCATTTTAAGGTACTGTTGGCGGTTTATGGTCCATTTTGGTGCTGGTTCCCTTAAAATGATCTGCATTTTTGGTATCTTTTCTGCTACTCTTCATATTTTTCTGTATCCTATATTATTCCTAGAAAACAGCTCTAGAAACCCTCTATTTTCCCATTAATCTGTAAGGCCCCATTCAGACGGCCGTATTATTGCGGATCCGCATTATTGCGGAACCGCAATAATACGGGGGGCCGCCCGGCATGTGTTCCGAGTGTGCGGCCCCATTCAAAATGCCTATACTTGTCCGTGCGTGCGGACAAGTATAGGACATGCTTCATCGGAGCCGCGGCACGGAGCTAGGTCTGTGCAGCGGCTCCCTGCTCCATAGAGGTGAATGGGGCCGAATCTATTCCGCAATATTGCGGAATAGATACGGCCCCATTCACACGGTCGTGTGAATGGGGCCTAAGGCTGTACTGCAAGAGACAAGAGACCCAAGGATCAAAATATCAAAAAATATTTCCCATGAAAATAAAAATCACTAGCAATGCTGGTCATCTTTTGTAGAGTCCTCATAATCCTATTCAGATATTCCCTTATTATAACTGTTTTTAGGGAAAGCTGGAAGACACTGGCATCCAGCGACAACAGGTTTTATCATATAGTTGAGGCATATGTTTTTTACTGCTTAATACAAAAATAGGATGTAGCTGTATGACTGTCGAGTTGGATCCTGCTGCCATTGACCATCTATTGCAAAAAATAAAAAAACAGCATATGTCTGGATGTTTTATGATTCAACCTGTTACGATTCTCTGTGCCGAGAAAGTATCCAGACTTGTGCCGCTTTTATTTTCTGCAAGTGAAGTCAATGGCAGCAAGATCGTACTGTACAGGCACACAACGGCATCCTGTTTTAGTTATGTACCTATTTTTTTTGCAGTGCAGTAAAAAATGTATGCCTCAACTGTAGGACAAAAACGTGGAGTAAACCTAGCCATTCAGAGGATGTCATCAGGAGTTGGGGACATCGGAGTGACATCTCCTGTGTGAAGTATAGTTGGAGATGTATTGTCAACCTACTTGCTCTAATAAATACGTCCTCTGTTAGGGTATATGAGCATCTAAAGCTACATGCACACGAAAAAAAATGTCCGTTAAAAACGGATAAACTGTCCATTTTTAACTGACTTTGCCTTTCTGAGAAACGGATGGTAAAAACTGACCCATTCATTGTACGGGGGTAGTCGGTCGATGAAAAATGAACAAGATAGAACATGTTCTAATTTTTACGTCCATTATTCACTGGCCGTAAAAAAAAACACCGTGTGAATAATCTTACAGACAACCATTGGTCTTAAAATGGACGTGTGATGGCCGTTAAAAAAGTCCATAACATGTCTGTTTTTCACTGTCATGTGCATGTGGCCTAAGAAGAAGGTTCACCACTCATTCAGAGCAGGGAGGTGCTGAGTAGGGGCAGATCCTTCTCCGTTGCACCCATCCATATATTACAATGTCGGACGCCCATTTGAATGGCTGACACATATGGGGTAATTTATCAAAATGGTGTAAAGTAGCTTAGTTGCCCATAGCAACCAATCAGATTCCACCTTTCATTTTTGACTGCTCCTTTGGAAAATGAAAGGAGGAAAATCTGATTGGTTGTTATGGGCAACTAAGCCAGTTCTACTTTACATCAGTTTGATAAATGACTCCAATAATGCTTTATTTTTTTCTACATAAGGGTAAATATAAGTGAGTAGGGTGTCAGAGATAAATATACAATGCAATGGAAACTTTTCTTGACGATGGATTAAAACAGAATATACAATAAGAACCACAGAAGAATGACACGGCCACAAACCTGCAGTGATGGCGCCAGACTTTTCTATGCAAGATCTTTATACTCACCAGGGCACAAAGTGCTGGCAGGAGATGAAGTTTACAACAGGCACCAAGTATTGTCAAGGCAGAGTCTGGCATCTCTGTAAGAAACACACATCTCATTATCAAAGTGCACACCACCGCAGAGAAGATATGAAATGATTTATGACAACAGGGAAGAAGTAGATTGCCGGAGATTGTGAGGTAATAAATGACTTCATGCAACTTTAATGTACTGCAAGTAGCCTGCAGGATTACTGACTGGTATAAAGAAACACTAGACATTTAAATGTGATAAAGCTAGAAGAGTGTCACATCCAAGGCTCTCTAGCACTGATGTACAACTTCGGCCAGCCATACAGCGTTTGCCCTTTGAGCCATCTCTTCCAACCCCTCCAAAGGTGTGCTCACTAGGCTCGGCTTAGGCTACTTTCACACTAGCGTTTTAAAATTCCGGTATTGAGTTCCGTCATAGGGGCTCAATACCGGAATAAAACGCTTCAGTTTTGTCCCCATTCATTGTCAATGGGGACAAAACTGAACTGAAGACAACTCAATGCTCCTGAAAACATTCTGTTCTGTCTTCAGACCGGAGAACAAACCGCAGCATGCTGCGGTTTTCTCTCCGGTCCAGGCATCCGCACCAAGACGGATCTGGAATGACCCCCCAATGCAAGTCAATGGGGGCGGATCCGTCTGGTGTGACCACAATGGTAACCGGATCCGCCCTCCATTGACTTTCAATGGAGTTCATGACGAATCCGTCACCACATACACACAATACACACATAGACATAGACATACACATAAACATACACAGACATATATACATACAAATACACATACATACTTACATGCTCCCCGGCAGGTCTTCAGAGCGCCGGAGGGACAGGTCGGCGCGCACAGATGACGATTCCACCAGGCGCCCAGCAGAGGGCGCTGTGGGGAATCGTCACCTGTGCGAGCCGTCCTGCTCCTCCGGCGCTCTGAAGACCTGCCGGGAGCATGTAAGTATGTATGTGTATTTGTGTATATGTGTGTGTGTCTGTGTGTATGTATGTACTGTGTGACATGTGTGGGGCCGGAGCGCGGTTCCGGCTCCACACATGTCGCTGCGGCAGTCCTGATCCGGCAGCACCCTTCACCTGCCGGATCAGGCATGCCGCTAGTGTGAAAGTAGCCTAAGTGTGCAGGTGTCCTTTAAATGGAGAGAGGGGCGAAAGCTGCTTCCAGAAAAAGCCTCATGCACATGACCCTATTTTCTTCGTATCAGATGCGGACCCATACATTTCAAAGGGGCCGGAAAACATGGGGACTGGCTGTTCTATGGTCCTGCAAAAAAGATAGAACATGTCCTACTTCTGTCCATTTGCGGACAAGGATAGGACATTTCTACAGGAGTTTGACGAACAATGGCAGCATGCACTCGGCCAGCTTATATGCATGAGGCCTTAGATGGTTGGAAGGTACCACCAATACTGGCGGGTTCAACCAACCTTATATTTGCCGCTTTGGACTGTGGAGCCACCATTACTCCAATCTAACCAAGAATGTCCAATTATAGTGAATGGTTACAGTGATCACATCCATTGGATCATCCATGTAGAGCAACAAATTTGATTTTTCAATATATTTCAATAATTATGAGGAAAACTTTTACTGACCCATACAAAAGCACCGGTCCTGAGATCGATGCACCTTTAAATAGGTGTATTAGCAAAATGTTCATAAAGGGTTGACCCGATTCTGAGAGATTTTTTTTTACAGTTCCTTATGTGGAGACGTCCACCTTCTAAGGTGGTCGTACATGTTCCGTTTCATCCTTCAACTGCCACCAACCATATCTACTGTTAGAGTGTTACAGGGACAAAGCTAATAAAAAGGAGAAAAAAAAATACAGTACGCCCTCTCAGCTGTGATAGGGAGAAGCAGCAGGGCACATCCCCTCGAGCTGCCAGCCTGAAGAGAATCTAACCAAGAAATTGAAGCAATGAATGGTAAGATCTCTGGATCCATGTTAGGTACAGGGCTGGTTCTAGCTTTTCTTAGGAAGAGACTGTCATGTACTACATCATATCTGATTTTTACATGAGTCATATCATAACCCCTTTAAACGGGCAATACCCTAACCCTTTATGGATACATAACCGTATACCTGCCTCAATGTGCAATTACAATGATACTGATGCCAAGGGTATGAATAAAGTCACAAAGTATACATATCATGTAAAGTGGGTTACTTTAAATTTCATGACATTAAGACTTATTCTCTGAAATGGCTAAAAATAAAAAGGTAATATACAAAGAATATTAAGTGTTGCCCCAATGAAGACAATCCCTGCTCAAGCATACCATTTGGGCATATGGATATCATATGGTGGGGTCTCCGACTTAGGATCCCTGAGCCTGTAAGGATGGCCAGCATGCAACTCAAGCTGTCCATATATTACAGATGAATGGCCTGTATGGAATACTATACTTCCTCTGAAACAGCTTACCCCAGCAAAATCAGCTGTGGCTCCAATATGAAAGGGGTTGTCTGTGATGAGACAACCACTTAACTATACTTCATGTAGTTTCGTGTATAGTGCAGAATAGGCCATTATGAAAGAATAAATTCAACATTTCCCATCATGCCTGGCTCTGCAGAGACCACACTGCACTCCACTTTATAATGGCCATGACAGATTAGTGTCACATCTGCTATCCCCTCACACTGCAGGGTCTCCATGTTTTCCTGTGTGATGCATCTTCAGCCTGTCTCCCCTCTCTGCCCTGTCATCTCTCTCTCGCTTTTATATGAAGGAGGCAGGAAGACCAGAGTGACGCTACATCCCACAGAAGAAAACTGGAGAGTCAGATACCCTGTTTCCCCGAAAATAAGACCTATCCCGATATAAGCCCTAGTGCTATTTTGCCCTGTTTTTGGAGTAAGCTTAAAATATAAGCCCTACTCCAAAAATAAGCCCTAGGTACATTGAGGATACACTGAGAATAGGGTTACGGTCCGAGCCCAGCGGGGGCAGCTGGGGGGGCGGAGCCCTGCAAGTGATTTTAATGGCCAGTCAGGGCCTCTCTGCTGGTGACGCTACCTGTGCAATGCAGCGCAAGTTAGTTACCTATCCGGCGCTGCAAGACGTCTCCCCTGTGGTAGTATAGACAGGCAGCGAGAGTCAGCTAATCACTGTATACACTTACTACATATCTGCAATCCTGGTCCTTTAGATAGGGGGACATTATCTATTCACTAGAATACAGGGATATACAGATGAACATGGAGGATGATTAGGGGAGGGGTCTGAGATCTGCCAGGAGGGATTTGACTGGTTATGATGTCATCTTGTAGTTCACAGGAAGTCAGCCACAGGGAGAGACAGAGTTCCAGTTTATACATTAGGGCAAGCTCTGGTCTGCTGGTCAGACTTGAGGTCACATGACCAGATTCCCAAAATGAAAAAGGTTCAAAATGTATTGATGTAACTGATTTAGGGTCTAACAAATTACTATTAGTAAAGTAAAAAAAAAAATATATAAAAATGGAGTGCTTCTTTAACAAAAATGTTTCACATGTATGTCAAAAGATGCCATTTTGGTATACGGCTGACATTTAGATACTGTTTTTCTACAATATTCATAAGCTGCTACAATATTCAACACTACAAAAAAGAAAACCGCATGTGTTTGGGGTTTTTTTTATAACGAGAGTAAGGGTTTGTTAACATGTAGCATATGAGGCGAGTTAAAATCATCCATATTCTGCATTAGTATACCACTAAGTGATTTTCGATGCAGTTGCGTTTTTTATAGATGAAACACGTTTAACCTGCAGAAACTGCAACCACATTGAAAACCACATCTAAACTGCACTGTGGTTTTTATGTGCGAACATACCCTACATGGACAGACATATCCAACCATATAACATACTTGGATACCTTTTATGCACAGTTGAGTACACATTATATGCAGAAAAAAATGTATGCCACAAATGTGATGGCAATGTAGAAGAGTAACAGAACAACTCCCTTCTATGGCACAGTTTTAAAGGGGCTTTCCAGGGAGATTATATATATATATAAATAATTTTTTATCTATTTTTTTTAAAGCGGCAGAAAGGGATAAGAATATACAATAAGCATCATGCATCCTCACAGATCCCCCGCCACTGCCGCTCCAGTCCCCAGTGCTCTCCATTTCCTAGTCTAGCTTGACACATAGGATATGGCTTGGTATGCCTGCTAGGCCAATCAGCAGCTAAGGCAGGTCACCACTGCAGCCAATGATTGGCTGAGTGGGCAGTCCACGCCATTTCCTGTGTGTCGAGTTGGGACCAGGAAGTGGAGAGCGGCAGAGACTGAAGCAGTGAGAGAACAGCAGCATCAGGAGATTGTTCAGAAATTCTCGCTTTAATCTGTTTCAGACCCACCGATTTTAAATATAATTCTCCAGAAAAGCAAGTTAACCATAAGACTTTGGCAGCACTAGCCAAAATGCAGTGAAACTATGGTGCAGTGTGATCGTAAAAGAAAAAAAAACTGGCAAGTACTGGCTATGCCGCCCCTGGCAGGACTCTTGGAATGAACTTTAGGAACAATTAGCAAAATATTAAGAAGTGGCAATAAAAAGATATGCTAAAAGCCATGAAACAGATACAAATTGTGATTCCACTTGGGGGCCATCCAAGAGATGTCCATCTTGCCAAGTGCTATAGCAACACAGCTCGCATGGCTGTGCAAATAGCCTGCTCCTCTGTGACTTTATAACATTTTATTTTATTTTTTATGCTATTATAATCCTTAAATCAACATCATTCATTTTTAATCACAATGGGCTCATTTATCTCCCTTAATACAAAATGACAACTGGTTACAAATACAAAAACAGTGTAAACCCAGTGTGTGTTAGGATTGCTGCATATATCACATTCACTATATAATTATTGTATGATCTAATATAATGATTAAGCAACGTGAATGTTATTTGAATGGACGTCATTTATACATCTATGCTTTTTAAATCTTCAGAAGAAACAAAGAAATGCATTCGTATGGATTTGCGTGCCAGGAAATCTGTAGCTCATGTTATATTGGATTTTCTGCATGGTTTCCAATAAAAATGCGAAGAATGAACTTCCTGTGGCGGAAAAAAGCGTCCAAATGGCGATTCGCTGTTTTTGTCGCTTTTTTTTCTAAAAAAAAATTAAATAAAAAGTGATCAAAAAGTCATACACACCCCAGAATGGAATCAATAAAAACCTTCAGATCGCCCCGCAAAAAATGAGCCCCCCATACAGCTCCGTACACATAAATACCAAAAAGTTATAGGGGTCAAGATATGACAACAACAAAACAAAAAAAAGGGCAACTTTCTAATTATTTTATCACTATCAAAACGCAGGAAAAACTATACATATTAGGTATTGCCGGATTCGTACTGACCAGTAGAATGAAAGTAACTGGTCAGTTTTAATGAACATCGAACGCTGTAAATAAGAAACCCGTAGAACTGTAGCGGAATAGCGTTTTTTTGCAATTTCACCCGATTTGGAATTTTTTTCCCCGCTTCCCACTACACCATATGCAATATTAAATGGTGGCGTTGGAAAGTACAACTTGTCCCGCAAAAAACAAGCCCTCATACAGCTATGTGAACAGAAAAATAAAACAGTTATGGCTGTTTGAAGGCAGGGAGCGCAAAACGAAAATGCATAACTGAAAAAACCTCCGGTACTGAAAGGGTTAATGTGCTTCTTTTTGAGCCACTCCTTTGTTGCCTTGGCTGTATGTTTTGGGTTATTGTCATGCTGGAAGACCCAGCCACGACCTATTTTTAATGTCCTGGTGGAGGGAAGGAGGTTGTCGCTCAGGATTTTACGGTACATAGCTCCATCCCATTGATGTGGTGAAGTAGTCCTGTGCCCTTAACAGAGAAACCCCCCCCCCAAAACATAATGTTTCCACCTCCATGCCTGACAGTGGGGACCGTGTTCTTTGGGTCACAGGCAGCATTTCTCTTCCTCCAAACACGGCGAGTTAATGACTGTCTCATCTGACCACAGCACATTCTCCCAGTCACTCTCAGAATCATCCAGGTGTTCATTTGCAAACTTCAGACGGGTCTGCACATGTGCCTTCTTGAACAGGGGGAACCTTGCGGGCACTGCAGGATTTTAATCCATTACAGCGTAATGTGCTACCAATGGTTTTCTTGGTGACTGTGGTCCCAGCTGCCTTGAGATCTTTAACAAGTTCCCCTCGTGTAGTTTTAGGCTGATCTCTCACCTTCCTCATGATCAAGGATACCCCACGAGGTGAGATTTTGCATGGAGCCCCAGATTGATGTCTATTGACAGTCATTTTGTATGTCTTCCATTCTTTTGCACCAACAGTTGTCTGCTTCTCACCCAGCGTCTTACTTATGGTTGTGTAGCCCATTCCAGCCTTGTGCAGGTCTATGATCTTGTCCCTGACATCCTTACAAAGCTCTTTGGTCTTGCCCATGTTGTAGAGGTTAGAGTCTGAATGATTAATGTGGACAGGAGTCTTTAATACAGGTAACAAATTGATTATGAGCATCTAACTGGTCTGGAGGAGCCTGAACTCTTAATGGTTGGTAGGGGATCAAATACTTATTTCTCTGTGCAAAATGCAAATAAATATATATAATTTAGACAATGTAATTTTTGGGATTTTTTGGATATTCTCTCACTGTTAAAATTAACCTACCCTAACAATTATAGACTGTTCAGGTCTTTGACAGTGGGCAAACTTACAAAATCAGCAAGGGATCAAATACTTATTTCCTTTACTGTATGTTTGAGTATGGAGACCTTGTGGTGAGCGCTTCAATCCTGCCTTCACTGTGGAGTGACAAACCAACCCAACTGCTGGTATGTAGATCTGGGGAGCCATCACATACAGTTGGTCTCCCCTAGTGGTGATATGAGGGACACTAATAGCTCAGTGATATGTGCAGGACATACTGTGGCACATGTGTTGCCTCTCATAGCAGGGCTTCCTACTGACATTTTTCAGCAGGATAATGTTCACCTACACACAGAAACACACTTACATACAGTTTCCCAGGATCGTCTCCACCAGATCGCAAAACTTCCTTGGCCTGCCCGGTTGCCAGATTTATCACCAATCCAGCTTTTATGGGACCTGCTGGGATTTCAGCTTCAGCAAGCTACGGGTATGCAGGATCTACAGGCCTCGTTGCAAGTGCTGTGGGAAAATGTTTCACAGGATACCATATGAAACCTGTATGCCTCCATGTCCAACCATATCTCATCTTGTATCCAGGCTAGAGACAGCCCAACATTGCACTAGAGCCTCCTCTTAATTGTACAGTTTCCACCAACAAACTTACCCTCTCTAATGTTATCATTTACATACATCATCATTACATTCACATTAAGTTTCATTTGATTCCAATAACATCTTTGTGCATTTTTTTCAATGAGTGTTTTTGCTGTTTTTGGTGGCTGACATTTCTAGTAGTATGTTTAAAGGGGTTGGCCACTTTGTTAGCACTTATTAAAACTCTAAAGAAAGCAGGGAGACAATAAACTTCTTCATATATCTTCTGCAGCAGATCTGCCTGGTTCCCATGCTATTGGCAGCCACGCCCCTCTGTGCTGCTCTCATAGCTCCCTGGCTCGTCCATGCCTGCACATGCACTAGTCCATGGAAGGAGTGAGCTGCTCCTGGGTCCTAAAGGCACCCTGCTTGTGTCAGAGAAGTTTCCTTCTGCTGTGACTGCAGTCCTGACTATACAGGGCTGAAGGGGCTTAGCAGGGACACTTGTTAGAAGCTGAAATAAAGAAACTTTGCAAGAGGAAGAGAAACTGAGGAGAAGCTGTGATGGGCCTCACTGACTGCAGTGATGTAGCAGAGCCAGGAAGGTGCTATGGACAACAAAGTGTGAGCAATCCTAGTGTCTGTCCTGTCTATGACCATTCTGCAATGTGATCTTATCACAGACATGTTTATTCCAGCCAGACCAACAGGTCAGGAGCTTTAACCCCTTCTGAGCTGTCAGTATGGCTGAGGTCCCCACCACCACCATACACTGTATATACTGATGTGTGACCCCCACCACTGCATAGAGATCTGTGAACCCCTGTACAGTGACCCCTTTATACTGTATACACAGATGTGTGACCCCCTGTACATTATATATAGTGATGTGTGACCCCCTGTACATTATATATAGTGATGTGTGACCCCCTGTACGTTATATATAGCTATTTGACTACACTCATTTTCCCTTTTTTCCCAGATGAAGGGTAGTCATATATTCATAGATGATTGATGGGCTGTCAGCTGGGAGCAGGTCGTATGATGATAGACAGGAGGCTCCTCTGTATGTCAGCAGATCGATTTGTGCAGTCCGTGCACCTAAACAGAAATCTATGACAGCTCAGAGCTGCCATAGATTTCTGGATTCATTTGAGTCTGGTGAACTGGTGAAAATGAACATAAATTTGTTGGGGTGACTGGTCACGCCCGGAGAAGAAGTGACCTGTTTATAGCAGGCTGTGTTTCCCATGCCTGTTATAAAAAGGGACAACTTCCCACAAGACAACATACTGTCTTGTGGGAAGCCCTGATCAGATCTCAGGTAATACTAATTGGGAATCATTGCCCTATGGCAGGGGTACTCAACTGGCGGACCGCGGTCCGAATCCGGACCTCGGCTGCCAGCTGTCCGGACCCCTGAAATCACACCAGAAATCCAGAAGCAATGAACGCTTCCATCAACACAGATGGAAGCACTCATTGCTGGAGCGCAGGGAGCTGATGTCACTCACCGCTCAGCTCCCTGCGCTCCTCCCCTCCTGAATGGTGAAGCAGGAAGACTTCTCCTGCTCCACCATTCAGCCTGCACAGATCGCGCTGCCGGTCGATGTGGCGGACCCTGCAGACTGGAAATCTGCATAAGCCCCGCCCACACTCTGCTGTTGTGCAATCTGTGCCTCCAGTGAAGACAGGAGGACTGTGAGCTTCAGGAACGGGACAAGGTGAGTAGTGATGTGTTTTCTGTTTTTAATAAAGAGGGGGCACAGAGGGCTTTACTACGATGGAGGGGGCACAGAGGGCTTTACTAATGTGAAGGGGAACAATGGGCATTTTTACTCTGGGGGGGGCACAGGGCATTACTACTATGGAGGGGGCATTACTCATGTGAAGGGGGCACAATGGGCATTTCTACTCTGGAGGGGGCACAATGGGCATTTCTACTCTGGAGGGGACACAACGGGCATTTCTACTCTGGAGGGGGCACAATGGGCATTTCTACTCTGGAGGGGGCACAATGGGCATTTCTACTCTGGAGGGGACACAATGGGCATTTCTACTCTGGAGGGGACACAATGGGCATTGCAAAAGTGAAAGGGGCACAATGGGCATTGATAATGTGAAGGGGGCACAATGGGAATTTCTACTCTGGAGTGGGCACAATGGGCATTGATAATGTGAAGGGAGCACACAGGGCATTATTCCTCTGAAGGGGGCACAGTGCACATTACTTCTATTAACGCTACACGCCACTGGTGCTGTCCCTCCATATTGTTTTTTTTTTTTTGTTTTGCAGCTCGGACCTTCATCCTACAGCAGACTCAGGTAGGTGGACCTTTACCAAAAGTACTTGAGCACCCCTGCCCTATGGAATAAACATAGAACTGAGTTAAGGCCCTCCCCAGTTGTCAGTAAAGTGCAGCCAGGGAGGAAGTTTTGACAGAAGTGATCTTTGTTTTGAACAATGTAATCTACTCCTTTTGTGCTAATTTTAATATTATACTGGGATAAGGAGACAAATGGAAGATTAACTAAGAAAAATTTTTAATTTTGCAATGGATACTGACGAATAGTGAAGCCACATGAACAATAAGTGGTAGGCTCTGCTCTAAATAAAGCTATGGTTACTATCTTTCATTATATCAATTGTACATCAGAGAAGATCAAAGGCCCAAGGCTTTGCTGTTGTCAGTGCAATTTATGGTACAATGCCAGTCTGTTGGTCATATGCTGCCAAAACAACAGTATGTCAAGAGAGTCATCGCTGTGACTACAAAAATCGACATGTAGTGAATGCTCTTGCTTAACAAACAGAGATCTGAATGGATATTTGTGACTCAGCTGGAAGAAAGACCATTTTGTTAAATCCTTTCTGCATGCAAAAGAAATGGGTTATCCCAACTATGTAACCGCAGCTCAGAAATGCTGTGGAATAAATCTACAATCAGAAGAGGACTATAAAACAGAATTCCTAACCACACTGACAACAAAAAGACAAAACTGCAGACTAATCCTGGCCTAAAAAAGTTAGAGAAATTTGTATTTGTCCCACAAAACATTAATGCAGCTACATGAATAAATGCTTCAGAACCTGCAGCCCCTGAAATGAACGGAGCGGCCGCTCACAAATGTGTGCGGCATCAGACTACTCCTGGGAATGCAACCTGGGGATTCCCTGCAGCAAATCCAGATCACTGTAGAGAGGTTAAAGCGTTAATGCCACATAATCCCCGGCTCCTCGGTTTAGCAAGGCTGAGGCTTAGAAGGTCCACTCCCAGTACTAGCACAACTACAGCAACATTATGTGCAGTGAGGTGAGTAACAGATCCAATTAAATATTTCACATCTCCATAGAATTTAGAAGGACTCTTTCCTATTTTTATGAAAGGAATGTATGGATGTAGATCTAAACACAGTGTGAAGTCTGCCGAAGACGGTGAATTACTTACACAATCCAGCAAATACTGATCTTAGCGGAACAGAAGCAGATGGCAATAAAGTCCTTAAGGGAAAACAAGGACATTTTTAATAAAACCAGCAGACAAAGGGTACCATAACCATAATGAACAGCTGTGACTATATGCTGGAAGAACGAAAGTAGCTCTCAAACACCGTGCATTACACCGGGCTACGGGAAGATCATACTAATTTTTTATTTTCCTTGAAGGTTTTGATTATTAAGTACTAAATAAACCCCATGTGCTCAAAGAGGCCCTGCCTGTTCTCCTGCCATACCTGCATTCCCCATAATATACCGTACTCATTCTGGAGAATCTATTCTCATAAGGCCTCATGCACACGACCATATCTGTTTTGTGGTATGTAGAGATGAGCGAGCATGCTCGGCCGAGCATGCTCGAGTGACATTTTTTCGCATTTGCGTACGCATTTTAAAATTCGTACGCTATTCATACGCATATTTTAATCTATACGCAAATGCGTACGAATAGCGTACAAATTGAATTTGTACGCTATTCGTACGCATTTGCGTATAGATTAAAATATGTGTATGAATAGCGTACGAATTTTAAAATGCGTACGCAAATACGCAAAAATGTCACTCGAGCATGCTCGGCCGAGCATGCTCGCTCATCTCTAGTGGTATGCAAAATACGGATGCAATCTGTGTGGCATCCACATTTTCCCATATCGCCCGATCTTAAAAATGCCTATTCTTGTCCGCAAGACAAAAGAATAGGACATAGTCTACCTTTTTTCTGCAGGATGGCGGAACGGACAAACTGATGTGGACTGCATACGGTGGTCAGTCCACATTTTTTGTAGCCCCATTGAAATAAATGGGTTCGCATCCGATCCAATAAAAATACGGATTGAAGGCGTACATCAGGTGTTACCTTTACCAGGTCCCTACAGTTTGGGGCTGGCAGCACTGATTGGACAGTGACTGGTAATTTATTCATACATTTCTAGCAGACCGAGCAGAGACATAAGCATATTACATATTCCATGTCCCCTGTGGTCTGGTGTTTCTGGGTCGGAGTCACGGACTGCAGCGGGTTCAGTAATACACAGCTGCAATAAGCAGCATGTCTACACTGTACATAAAACTGCACTCCTGACTGCTGGCTGTATGTTTCTTATGATACACATGTTCAGAGCAAGCTCACATTAATGCCTTCATGGAAGATTTGCTGAACAAGGGACCACCGATGGAGAGAAGCATCTTCATGAGGCTTATGACCAGTATTGTATAAATCCATTGTTAAAGGGGTATTCCAGTTTTTTTTCCTCATGTTAACCTGTTTTTGGACTTCTCGCATACATTTTTTTTACTATGGGTACAGATGACCCCTGTCTACACAGTATAATGGTAAGCGATGAATCAATCCTGTGTAATGCATCCATAGCTGAATAGAACTAATAATGGTGTCAGTCAAGAGACCCCCCCATTAACAATCATTTAGGAACAGGGATACTTGACACATGTATTGCTAGTCTCAGTATATTCTCTGTGTGCGAGAAAGGGGTTGTCCCAATATATACTCTTATCCTCAGGGAATAAGTATCTGATCAGCAGCAGTCTGACCAAGTTTAATGGGGTGGTAGTCACACATGCCACTGCAGCTCCATTCATTGTCTATGGGACTGCTGAGCATTGTACTCTCTCCCAGTTCGGTGGACATAGAGCACAGAACGCTTGAACTCCACTCCATAAATAAGGGGACTTGGGAATCCCTGTAATTGGTGGGGCCCCCGCCGTTCAGATACTTATTCTCTACCCTGTGTCTAGGAAATAAACTTATAATTTGATGTAAACCCTTTAAAGTGAACCTGCCAGCAGAAACTGCAATGCAATCTGCAGGTAGCATGATGTAGAGCTGGAAGAGCTGAGCACATCGATATACAGAGAGATGCAGTAAAACTTGTAATTTATATATTTTTATCTTCCCATTTTGTAACTTAAAGGGGTTGTCCCACGAAAAATATTCTACAGTTTTCAAACCAGCACCTGGATCTGAACACTTTTGTAATTGCATGTAATTAAAAATTTTGTATAGCTACTGAGTTATTCAATAAACTGTATCTGTATAGGACCATTTAATTTCTTATTTCTTTGACCTGCTCACTGAGAAGGCCGCACATGCTCAGTTTCAACTTTTAACTGCCTCCTAAGCTGTGATAGGGAGAGCTAAGACACGCCTACTGAGCTGCAGCAGAAAAGCTGTCAGCTTGATATGAATCTAGCAGAGCAATTAATGGAGAGATCTCTGGATCCATGTGAGGTACAGGGCTGGATCTAGCTTTGTTAAAAAGAGATTGTCATGTCCTATATGATGTCTGATTTTCATTTTTTATATTACTCGTGGAATAACCCCTTTAAGACCACCCCAGTGACTGACCGCTATTTCTGATAACACCTCCTCTGTGTACGGAGAGCTTTTTATGGGAATGGTTGGAAAAAGCAGAGAAATAAATGAATAAAATACAAGTTATACAGAATCTTTTCCCACAAAACTATATCAATATGCTCAGCTCCTCATGCTCTAGGAAATTATTCCGGCAGCTTTCAGTACATTTGTGGTGACAGGTCCTCTTTAAGTGTCCAACATGGTTTCTAGAACTGGGGAAATTGTTGGCTCTGAAGGAGCCATACAGTTGCATCCGTCACCATGTAGTTCCATTGAAGAAGAAAAAAAAAACAAAAAAAAAAACCTATCCATTTAAAGGGAACCTGTCATCAACTTTATGCTGACCTCACTGAGGGCAGCATAAAATAGTGACATAAATGCTGATTTCAGCGGTGTGTCATTCATGAGCTAAAAGTAAGTGGTTGCCGAGAACCAGCATCTTAATCATTGCAGACCAGGCATTGAAAAGAGTCAAATTTCCTTAAGAAGAGTCATGGTTATCCCTAATTCCATGCTCTCCCCTTCTTCTGATGGTTGGCAGTTCTCTCCTACACAGAAAGGGAGAAAACTAGGTAGAAGACTGTCAGTCATCATCAGGTGGGCAGGGAGAGCAGGAATTCATGAATAACCAGGACTCTTCTCAGGTAGATTTGACTCTTTTCAAGGCCTGTGCTGCAAGGATTATGATGCTGGTTCTCGGCAATCACTTACTTTTACCTCATGAGTGACACACCGCTGAAATCAGCATTTCTGTCACTATTTTATGCTGCCCTCAGTGAGGTAAGCATAAAGTTGATGACAGGTTCCCTTTAACGTATATTTTTTAACATATATGCCAAAAACATGACGTGAACAAGGCCTAAAAGAACAAGTAAAACATTTTCACAGCTCCTGTGTTCAGAACATTTTGCCTTGGACTTCTTGATCCTTGTAATGCAAGTCTGTTGTGGTGTATGACAATACTCATCTGTCCTTTTATAGGCTCTATACAACCACAGTGTGGAACCTGCAGCTCAATAGAGCCCCAAGCATATGTTCAAAAAGTGGCACATTTGATACTAAAGTTTCTGGGCACGCAAAAAATGAACTCATATCTAAAAGGTTTGCAAAAATCACACACACAATGCAGAAATAAACGTCTGCAAGCAATATGCCGTGTGTAACTTTGATGGAAAGGAGGCTCCAGCCTTCGCAGCTTTCCACTTTCATACTGAGTCAGAGAGATTTGTCAAAGTCTGTAAAGGTTCAACATACAAAAATGGTGCTGAATGTATGAAGGTATTCTCTCCTAGAAAAATTGTGGGACATTTATCAAGACTAGCGTACCCATACGCTAGTCTTGATCTCTTTGCACTGGCGCAAGATGCGCCAAATTTATTAAGAGGCATCTCTTCCCTGCTGGGCGCCAGAAACTGAAGTCTACACCAGCTCTAGTCAAAGTTATAGTAAATCTGGTGGGCGTTGCATAGCTCCACCTCTCCACTAAGCCCTACAACTCTCTGCAATTCAGAAAAGTGCTGAGAAGCGTAAAAAGTTGCAAATTATGGTGCACATACAAGTGCATCTCAATAAATTAGAATATCATCAAAAAGTTTTGGGTTTTTTTCAGTAAATTCAATTCAAAAAGTGAAACATATATTATATAGAGTCATTACAAACAGAGTGAACTTTTTTTAAAAAATATTATACATAAAAAATAATATATATAATAAAAATTCCATCTCCAAAAAGCTTGTAGGCAGAGGGAAGCATGAAGTGCTCTAAAATTTCCTGGTAGACGGCTGAACTGACTTTGGTCTTGATTAAACACAGTGGGCCTACACCAGCAGATGACATGGCTCCCCAAACCATCACTGATTGTGGAAACTTCACACTAGACCTCAAGCAGCTTGGATTTAGTGCCTCTCCACTCTTCCTCCAGACTCTGGGACCTTGATTTCCAAATGAAATGCAAAATTTACTTTCATCTAAGGACACACCTTTGACCACTGAGCAACAGTCCAGTTCTTATTCTCCTTGGCCCAGGTAAGACGCTTCTGGCGTTGTCTATTGGTCATGAGTGGCTTGACACATGGAATGCGACACTTGTAGCCCATGTCCTGGATACGTCTGTGTGTGGTGGCTCTTGAAGCACTGACTCCAGCAGCAGTCCACTCCTTGTGAATCTCCCCCAAATTTAGGAAAGACCTTTTCTTAACAATCCTATCAAGGCTATGGTTCTCCCTGTTGCTTGTGCACCTTTTTCTACCACCCTTTTCCTTCCACTCAACTTTCCATTGATATGCCTTGATACAGCACTCTTTGAACAGCCAGCTTCTTTAGCAATGACATTTTCTGGCTTACCCTCCTTGTGGAGTGTGTCAATGACAGCCTTCTGGACATCTGTCAAGTCAGCAGTCTTTCCCATGATTGTGTCGCCTACTGAACCAGACTAAGGGACCTTTTTAAAGGCTTAGGAAGCCTTTGCAGGTGTTTTGGGTTAATTATTGTAATTTTCTAAGATAATGAATTTTGGGTTTTCCTTGGCTGTAAGCCATAATCATCATTAACATAAATACTTGAAAAAGTTCACTCTATATAATATATGTGCTTCAGTTTATGAACTGAATTACTGAAAAAAACAACTTTTTGATGATTGAGTTGCACTTGTATACACTGAATCTTGATGGATTATGGGTTTGTCAGGTTTCCATTTAGCAGACTACAGTACTGAAGAGAACTGGTCACGTTGAACATGGTGTCCGAGCTGCAGGCAGCAGGTTATAGAGCAGGAGGAGCTGAGCAGATTAATCTATAGTTTTGTGGGAAAAGACTGAGTAAAACTTATAATTTCTACATTTAAATTCCTGCTTATTCTGGGCTTTGGAGTCAAGGAGACTGTCCTATCGGTGATTGACAGACTTCCATCTATGACTGTATATAAAGAGATAGCTGTCAGTCACTGATTGGAGTCAAGGAGACGGTCCTAAGCCCAGAATGAGCAGGAATTTACATCAATAAATTACAAGTTTTACGGAATAGTTCCCCATAAAACTATATAAGTGTAAAAATGGTGAGATACTCTAGGCCTGTGATGGCTAACCTCCGGAACTCCAGCTACGACTCCCAAGATGTATATTTTCCTGTCCTGAGAACTCCATAGAAACTATTCAGAATTATATGCCTAGAGTACCTCACCATTTTTACACTTTTATAGCAGTCTTTGCATTGTAGCATCTGTTGGCACCAGATAGGTGTAGAAGCTCAGCACATTTTCTGTAAATATCCATATTGATCAAGTGAGCCGTTCTACACTATTTTTGAATCATAAAACTATACATCTCTAACATGCTGCCTGTAGCTGATGTTGCATTTTCATGGTGACAGGTTCCTTTTAAGGCAACAGAAGCATAGCGGCACGGGGAATCACATCGGTTCTGTGTCGTTAGAAAAATACCACTTCTAGTGATGATATTTCATTGAATTCTGTATGAATTTGAAGAAAAAAACACTACATATATTCCATCAAAAGAACAATATGGACCACGTGCGCTCTTATGCTTGAAATATTACAGTGAAGAAATGCCTTGCTGATATCGTATGTTTTTGCTTAATATCACAGGGTTAATATATATTCTGGAACAGTCACGTCGATGGAAGCAGATTTACATTCGAGTGCCTGATGATATTTATAGGCAACCGTTAAATTCTTGTCAAGTGTGGGAGAAAATATAGTATGAAAAAGCTGGTTATGACTGAAGGTAAAACGTGCTGCTGTCAGATGAAGGGGAAACATTCTCTTTTTGTAGGAATCTTAAAACATACTGGAAAAAAAAAAAGTAAAAAACAAATGCATTACCATCCAGTGCACTGGTCAGGATATGGAAGACTGCGATCAAGTCTTTAGACTGTTCTGTAAGCTTCTTATCTTGGAGATCATATCCTACAAGGGACAGTATCTTTTGTGCATGTTCTTTCTGAGGCAACTTTAATTCATTCAAAAACGTCAAACCGGGCTTAGATCCTAAACAGATCTCTTCTACCTAGGGGAGACAAGACAATCATGTACCAATCATTAATCAGTGGAAAACAGCCTAGCTACTGATCTCTGTGCTCAGATAGTTCCCTGCTTAGCAAAGCACGCTGGAGCAAAACGAGCTGTATTTAAACAGTAGAAAAGCAATGATGCAAATGGAAAAACAAGCAAGTTAATTATGCCCCTCAGCTAGAAGTAAGCTGCTGCGTCTCTAATTCTCCTTTTGGCCTAGCTATGATGATTGGTCTGGCAATCTGGTTCTCAATTTCAGCATAAAGCAGCATTTGCCATGAATGCTCATATTCTGAACTGATTACACTGATATTAAAGGGAACCTGTCATCATAAAAACGCAGTGTATTCTGAAGGCAGCATGTTATAGAGAGCTGGAGGTGCTGAGCAGATCGATATATAGTTTTATGGGAAAAGATTTGGTATAATTTGTATTGCATTCAGCTAAATTCCTGCTCATTCTGGGCTTTCAAGTCAAGGAGGCGGTCTTATCAGTGATTGACAGCTCTCTCTCGCTCTATATATACAGTACAGGCCAAAAGTTTGGACACACCTTCTCATTCAAAGAGTTTTCTGTATTTTCATGACTATGAAAATTGTAGATTCACACTGAAGGCATCAAAACTATGAATTAACACATGTGGAATTATATACTTAACAAAAAAAGTGTGACACAACTGAAAAAAAAAAAAAATATATATATATATATACCGTATTTTTCGCCCTATAAGACGCACTTTTTTTCCCCCAAAAGTAGGGGGAAAAATGCTGTGCGTCTTATAGGGCGAATACAAGTGAGCGCTTCCATAAGGAAGCGCTCACTTGTACGTAGGGACCCCCATCAGACCTCAGATCAGCCCACCCAGCCACTTATAAAGACCATACTTACCGTACCTGTTCTGCGCTGCCGCTGCCGTCCGGTCCCACGCTCCGCGCTCTTCTCTCTTCCCTGCCGGCACGCACTATGACCTGACGCTGCGGCGCAGCGTCAGGTCATAGTGCGAGCCGGCAGGGAAGAGAGAAGAGCGCGGAGCGTGGGACCGGACGGCAGCGGCAGCGCAGAACAGGTACGGTAAGTATGGTCTTTATAAGTGGCTGGGTGGGCTGATCTGAGGTCTGATAGGGGCACAAGACGCTAATCTGAGGTCTGATGGGGGCACATTCTGCTGATGTGAGGTCTGATGGGGGCACATTCTGCTGATGTGAGGTCTTATGGGGGCACATTCTGGCTGATGTGAGGTCTTATGCGGGCACATTCTGCTGAATTTGAGGTATGATGGGGGCACATTCTGCTGATCTGAGGTCTGATGGGGGCATGATATGAGGTCTGATGGGGGCACATTCTGCTGATGTGAGGTCTGATGGGGGCACATTCTGCTGATTTTAGGTATGATGGGGGCACATTCTGCTGATTTTAGGTATGATGGGGGCACATTCTGCTGATTTGAGGTATGATGGGGGCACATTCTGCTGATTGAGGTATGATGGGGGCACATTCTGCTGATCTGAGGTATGATGGGGGCACATTCTGCTGATCTGAGGTCTGATGGGGGCACATTCTGCTGATCTGAGGTCTGATGGGGGCACATTCTGCTGATCTGAGGTCTGATGGGGGCACATTCTGCTGATCTGAGGTCTGATGGGGGCACAGTGAGATGGTATGGGGGCACAGGGGGCTGATATGGGGGTCTGATGTGATGTCCTTAAATTTATGGGCAGTCTGATAAGAGGATCTGATGAAAAATATTTTTTTCTTATTTTCCCTACACTAAAACCTAGGTGCGTCTTATGGGCCGGTGGCGTCTTATAGGGCGAAAAATACGGTTATAATATATATATATATATATATATATATATATATATTGTACATAATTTGCAAAAAACGGACAGCACCTCCTACAGGTGAGAGTCAGGTGCAAGCTACCTACTGGCTAATTAAATACTAAACAAAGAATGGCAGCAGCACTAGATAAGCCATGACACATAAAATGAACATGAAGTATACATGTGAAAAAGTAAAAAAGCATAACTGCTATGTTGATCGTTGGTGGATGAGCCCGACATATTTATGATCATTTATATGCGCTAAGAGCTTCCACTTTACTTACTACATAGCAGTTATGCTTTTTTACTTTTTCACATGTATACTTCATGTTCATTTTATGTGTCATGGCTTATCTAGTGCTGCTGCCATTCTTTGTTTAGTATATATATATATATATATATATATATATATATATATAAGTCTTATATTCTAGGTTCTTCAAAGTTGCCACCTTTTGCTTTGATTACTGCTTTGCACACTCTTGGCATTCTCTTGATGAGCTTCAAGAGGTAGTCACCTGAAATGGTATTCCAACAGTCTTGAAGGAGTTCCCAGAGATGCTTAGCACTTGTTGGTCCTTTTGCCTTCACTCTGCGGTCCAGCTCACCCCAAACCATCTCGATTGGGTTCAGGTCTGGTGACTGTGGAGGCCAGGTCATCTGGCGTAGCACCCCATCACTCTCCTTCTTGGTCAAATAGCCCTTACACAGCCTGGAGGTGTGTTTGGGGTCATTGTCCTGTTGATAAATAAATGATGGTCCAAGTAAACGCAAACCAGATGGAATAGCATGCCCCTGCAAGATGCTGTGGTAGCCATGCTGGTTCAGTATGCCTTCAATTTTGAATAAATCCCCAACAGTGTCACCAGCAAAGCACCCTCACACCATCACACCTCCTCCTCCATGCTTCATGGTGGGAACCAGGCATGTAGAGTCCATCCGTTCACCTTTTCTGCGTCGCACAAAGACACGGTGGTTGGAACCAATCTCAAATTTGGACTCATCAGACCAAAGCACAGATTTCCACTGGTCTAATGTCCATTCCTTGTGTTCTTTATCTCAAACAAGTCTCTTCAGCTTGTTGCCTGTCCTTAGCAGTGGTTTCCTAGCAGCTTTTACCATGAAGGCCTGCTGCATACAGTCTCCTCTTAACAGTTGCTGTAGAGATGTGTCTGCTGCTAGAACTCTGTGTGGCATTGACCTGGTCTCTAATCTGAGCTGCTGTTAACCTGCGATTTCTGAGGCTGGTGACTCGGATGAACTTATCCTCCGCAGCAGAGGTGACTCTTGGTCTTCCTTTCCTGGCGCGGTCCTCATGTGAGCCAGTTTCTTTGTAGCGCTTGATGGTTTTTTGAGACTGCACTTGGGGACACTTTCAAAGTTTTCCCAATTTTTCGGACTGACTGACCTTCATTTCTTAAAGTAATGATGGCCACTCGTTTTTCTTTACTTAGCTGCTTTTTTCTTGCCATAATACAAATTCTAAAAGTCTATTCAGTAGGACTATCAGCTGTGTATCCACCTGACTTCTGCCCAATACAACTCATGGTCCCAACCCCATTTATAAGGTAAGAAATCCCACTTATTAAACCTGACAGGGCAGACCTGTGAAGTGAAAACCATTTCAGGTGACTACCTCTTAAAGCTCATCAAGAGAATGCCAAGAGTGTGCAAAGCAGTAATCAAAGCAAAAGGTGGCTACTTTGAAGAACCTAGAATATAAGACATATTTTCAGTCAGTTGTTTCACACTTTTTTGTTAAGTATATAATTCCACATGTGTTAATTCATAGTTTTGATGCCTTCAGTGTGAATCTACAATTTTCATAGTCATGAAAATACAGAAAACTCTTTGAATGAGAAGGTGTGTCCAAACTTTTAGTCTGTACTATATATATATATATATATATATATATATATATCTTTATACACCACACACACATATATATATATCTATATATATATATATATATATTTACACACAGTCATAGAGGGGAGGCAGTCAATCACTGATGGGACAGATTTTTTTTTTGCAGATCTTCCATTTTGATCCATTTTCCTTGTAACACAGAAAGGGTTAACAGCTAACAATATTCATTACCCTGCTTCTTCAGTTAACAGAAACACCCCATATGTGGTTGTATACTGCTGGATGGGCACATTGCAGGGCTCAGAAGGAAAGGAGCGCCATATGGTTTTGAGGGCAGATTCTGCTAGAATGGCCCCATGTTGGATTTGAAGAGACCCCTGAGGTAGGTCCCAATAGTGGAAATCCCCCAAAAGTGACCCTATTTTGGATACTAAAAGATGAACACTCACTGATAGCCATATATATATATATATATAGATTAGAGATTGGTTTGAGCAATCATGCTTCAAAAAGCTTTACAAATATGTACAACCATTTTTTAGCTGAGAGTTTAGAGATTTATCTGAAAACATCCATGAGAATGCAGTACATTATATGATATATATCGCCAAAGGGTTAGACATTGACCAGAATTATAAAAAAACAAAAAACTGTAAAATGGTGTATCCGGATGTTTTGCTCCCCTCTTCTCCCACTAAGAAGTTCTGCAACAAGAGGCAATCTTCCCTAAACAGGAGGCTGGGGGCCATTTTTAATCATTCTCAGAAAACCCCTTTAAAAAGAGGACCTGTCACCTCTCCACACAGGTCTGTAGTAACTACTGGTATTCCCCCTGAAACATCTTTTCCTATGACTATATTGTGCAATTGTTGTATTCTTTATGAATGACTTCTATTGTTTATGAAGGAATTGCAGCAATCTGCTATAAAGGTCCAACTGGGTGTTTCCAAAAGGACAATTTAACAAAAAACGAGCATCTTTCACCTGAAATTTAAGGAATGATTGTTTTAGCTGCCCAAATGACAGTTATGTCCTGAAAAAAAGTTGGCCATGTTTGAAATTTTTGTCTGATAGCTCAGAAGAAAGATCCTCAAAGGAAGATCATTTGCCTACGAAAGATCTTTCAGTGAAGGAAGATCATTCAGAGATCTTAATTTTATCCTTAGCCTGGTCTTCCTTTCATCGACAATCTTTCGTCTTACTCTCGGACAGAAACTTCAAATATGGCCAACTTCTTTCAGACAATGGTGATGGTCTGTCATATGACTGCTAAATTTCACATGAAGAACGATCGTTTTGATTGATTTTTTTTTATGAACTTTAGATTAATGTGTATGGGAACCTTTACACTGGTATCTGTTTGTATTTGAAAAACAGTCCCTTTAAAAGAAACCTTATTTAAAAGGGGTTGTCTCACTTCAGCAAATGGCATTTATCATGTGGAGAAAGTGAACACAAGGCACTTACTAGAGGATTGTGATTGTCCATATTGGCCTCCTTCAATTTTCCATCCCATTATACACTGCTCATTTCCAGGGGTTATGACCACCCTGCAATCCAGCAGCCGTTGGTCGTTCTTGCATGCTTTAGGGAAAACGTGCTGTCCTCGTCTGGGTAGCCGGAACTGTGCGAGTGTGCATAGGCACGAATGCGCAGCAGATCCCGCCCACCTCGCATCTGTGCTGCAGTGGTGGCCATAACTCCTGGGAAACGAGCCGTGTATAATGTGATGGAAACGTGGATCAAGCCAGCAAAGGAGGCAATATGGATAATAACAATATATTAGTAAGGGCTTTGTATTAAACTTTCTCTACATAATAAATGTCTTTTGCTGAAGTGAGACAACCCCTTTAACATACAATACAGTATCAGTAAACAGCCAGCTGATCTTACCACAGCCTGTATTTGAGCGACGGTTTGCCCATCATCCAATATTTCACAAAGCAGATTATACAGCTCTTCACGAAGGGAGTCGGGAAGCTCTTGTAATAAAGCAAACTGCTTTGTAAGCTCCAATATGTCTTTAAAGAGGAAAAAAAAAAGCGAGAAAAATCAAAGCGCCTTTTATGCTGCCATGAAAGAGACATATGACACAAGTACAGTATGAATATCTCATACAACAAAACCGCCTTTCAGAAGCATTTCACAGATTTTTTTTCTATAGTTTGGTAGGTACAGTGGATTTTAGATTATACATTTTGTTAGTATCGGTTTCCCCCTCGCCGTGCGCAGTTTGTGCGTTAATGCAGCAAACACTAACAGTAAATTAAATGTCTCTCGGTGACAATGCATGCAAATACCCGCTTCATTATACAGAACAGATTTCAAAGGTGTTTCTATCAGATAATTAAATATTACAGCACAAAGTCTCTTCTTAGGGGACAGGTTAAAGCCACCGCTACTACAAACCCCAACTACACGGCAAAACCAGACTGTCATGTTGACTAAGTGGCCCTGGTGACCAAGTCTTCCCTCTGGCCCTCCATGCATTCTGCACCTGGGTGCTTTCAGCTACTGATAAATGCAGACCGCCTTGCCACTGTCACTAACAACAAGCACTGTCTTTGTAAAATTGATCAAAGACCGCAGCAGGGAGCGGGCATACAGGGGTTTTCAGATGACGGCAGTGCTACGTGCTCCTCCTGCAGTAAAAGCAACCTGCACATAGCACCAATAACCGGCTGCTTAAAAGGTAGTTTCCAGCAAGCAAAAGGTGTATCATATGTGAGCACTTTTTTTTTTTTTTTAATGTCAGAGGGGAGGCCGGTGTTTGCACACAAGTAGGGAAATGCAATGCTGTGACTGCTGGGGGTGGGAGGCAATGCTGTCTGCTGGGAGGTAATGCTGTGACTGATAGAGGGAGGTGAAGGCAATGCTGTGACTGCTGGGGGAGGGAGGCAATGCTGTGACTGATAGAGGGAGGTGAAGGCAATGCTGTGACTGCTGGGGGAGGGAGGCAATGCTGTGACTGATAGAGGGAGGAGAAGGCAATGTTGTGACTGATAGAGGGAGGTGAAGGCAATGCTGTGACTGCTGGGGGAGGGAGGCAATGCTGTGACTGATAGAGGGAGGAGAAGGCAATGCTGTGACTGCTGGGGAAGGGAGGTAATGCTGTGACTGATAGAGGGAGGTGAAGGCAATGCTGTGACTGCTGGGGGAGGGAGGCAATGCTGTGACTGCTAGAGGGAGGTGAAGGCAATGCTGTGACTGCTGGGGGAGGGAGGCAATGCTGTGACTGCTAGAGGGAGGTGAAGGCAATGCTGTGACTGCTGGGGGAGGGAGGCAATGCTGTGACTGATAGAGGGAGGTGAAGGCAATGCTGTGACTGCTGGGGGAGGGAGCAATGCTGTGACTGCTAGAGGAGGTGAAGGCAATGCTGTGACTGCTGGGGGAGGGAGGCAATGCTGTGACTGATAGAGGGAGGTGAAGGCAATGCTGTGACTGCTGGGGGAGGGAGGCAATGCTGTGACTGATAGAGGGAGGAGAAGGCAATGTTGTGACTGATAGAGGGAGGTGAAGGCAATGCTGTGACTGCTGGGGGAGGGAGGCAATGCTGTGACTGCTAGAGGGAGGTGAAGGCAATGCTGTGACTGCTGGGGGAGGGAGGCAATGCTGTGACTGCTAGAGGGAGGTGAAGGCAATGCTGTGACTGCTGGGGGAGGGAGGCAATGTTCTACACGGTAAAGGAAGGATGCACAGCCGTGAAAAGTACTTTGGATATGGTGCTCACTGTAGTGATTCATTTTGAAGGGACAAAAAAGTGACCTGCGGAGAAGGGGGGGCGCTTTGGCTTTCCTGGTTTGACTACTGGGCATACAATTGGATGACACACAGCTTGTGTAATGTTGAACCACTGCTGCAATCTAATATATGTTCATATGGAACATAGCAAAACAATGGACAATGCTTCCTTGATAATATATGTGCTTAGCTCTTCTCCAGAAGGAAGAAAGCTGCCTCAAAAGTGTCATGATTTTCCCTACAGTCCTGTGATTATTAAAGTACCATTCGTCCTATGGTGCTGTATAGATGTCATAGTGTAGTTGAAAAAAAAAATTAATTAATTAATCAAGGTCAGGGCAAAAAGAGGACCTGGACGTGACTGAGGCAGATCCCAGACAAGAGTATAGAAATAAAAATACAAATAAATGAATAGACGCTTCCTAAAAGACAATACGGGGATTCATGAATTGCCGTCATTGTTACCCACAACAACTAAGACAGATTCCAGTTAGAGGTCATGAATCTCCCTCTGATTGACTGTTGCAGGAAAAGCTAAAATTAATAGTATCCAGATTAGGGTCCACATTTATTGGCTACCACATCATACCCCAAAAGATAGGTAGTATCACCGCAGTGAAGGCCTCAGTCTTCAGTAGTGACAGCAGCGGGGCTACATGACTGAAAACTGGCTTTACTTTAGGGAACATTCACAAGACCGAATGCACCGTAGGGCCAATAAATCTTAGCCCATGTCTGGGTATCAAAATGACCTCGTGGCACTCTGCCAGATCAAGCTGGATTTCGGGTTCCCACCCCGTTTTTAGTGAAATAAGTAAATCCAGTACAAATTGAATATTTGTAAGTTTGTTGTTTATTGGAAGTGCGGCCCAACACCATAGGTGTGACGTGACATTTCGGCCCTTTAGGCCTTTTCAAACTGGTGCCGTTGGGATATAGGATTATCAATATATGCAGACGCTTGTTGAAACGAGCAGTATGCTTCCTGAGAGATGCGGCCTCCTTAAGTTTGTTGTTTATTGGAAGTGCGGCCCAACACCATAGGTGTGACATGACATTTCAGCCCTTTAGGCCTTTGTCAAACTGTGGCACAAGACATAACAAGAAAAGGCATAAGTTACATAGTCAGGGAGTGTATCCGAAAATAACACAAATAATAACAATAACAAAAAATGGGAAATAATAATATAATATAATATAATGTATGCTATTACAGGAAAGCAACAGAATCTGTGATCTTATACATATATATATATATATACATGGTGCCTTGGGTATACATCATGATTTCACTATGGAGGCAAAGGGCTCTTATGGGTTGAGGTAAAAGGACTCATAACTGTGGTTCTCATATATGGTATATTTCAAGAGGACCTCCTCCGTAGCGCTTCTAATGTAACATAAGTTAGGATAATAGCAATTCATTAGTATATGTACAGTTATAAGAGGACCTCCTCCGTAGCGTATCTGATGTATCATAAGTTAAGAAAATAGCAATTCATTAGTATATGTACAGTTATATATATATCTATATACATTGGGTGAGCCTCTTAGCAGTAAAAGCAAGATTTAGAATGTGTTCACAACCATATTTATCCCAAGAAACGAACAGAACCTACTTCTTTAAATCTCCTAGAAAGTGATATAGGACTAGTGTGAAACATATTGATCATATTAATCATATCTGCACTTGACACTGGTTACCTGGTGCCGCTTGGGGATATAGGATTATCGATATATGCGGACGCTTGTTGAAACGAGCAGTATGCTTTCCTGTGAGATGCGCCTCGTGTGTTTGGGCACGCTGTTGCTTTAAAAAGGGCGCGCTTCAAGTAGGGAGGAGGAGCGAACCTTCGTGCGCTGTATGCCCAGATCTCCGTGTGAGGGAGCTTACTTATGAGCTCTCCAAGGTTCTAACATCTTATCGATGTGTCTGTTGATTGTGGGGGCAGGTTGCTGATTGCGTATATTCAGTGGAGAAGGTATAGAAGTAGAAGATTCGCTACCATGTCCTACCTGTATTAATGGATTGGACGCAATAGTGTAGGAATGCTTATTTTTATCCATAGGGACTGTAAGGATGACAATCTAGAATACCTCCAGGTTATATAGTTGGCACCAGGGTTAAAACCAGTTATGTAAAAAGGATACATTGTTGCCTATATGGACAACAGATACTTAGTTCATCTAGGGGAATAAGAAAAAAGGAGATTAGTTAATCTTATCAAAACATACATCTTGTTATATCATATACGTCTTGTATATAATGGTTATAAAATAATGCTTAGGACATTATGGTGAACAATGCTACTGTCCTAATGTTAGAGACGGTGCATTGAGTGAAACAGTGAATATCATATTCTCTGTTCATACCATGAGGTTCAAGGCTATTGAGTCTATGAATCCAATACGCCTCACGTATCATTAGTTTCTTAATTCTGTCTCCACCCCTCCTTGGCGGCATCACTTGTTCTATTATCTGAAATTTTAATTGTGACAGGTTGTGTCCTGCTGCATGGAAATGAAATGGTACGGGAAGTAGGAGATTTTTCTTTCGTATGTTTGATTTATGTTGACTCACTCGGTCTTTTATTTTCTGTGTGGTCTCACCTACATATACTTCCCACAGGGACATTGAGTAAGTAGATAACAAAGTTGGTATCACATGTGTAGTACCCCTTAATTGGGAACTTTTTTCCTGATTGGGATGATAAAAGTCAGTGCCCTTTAATAATTTGTGCATTGAGCGCAGTGTATACATGGGAACGTACCCCTCTTGGGTGTTCCTAAAAATGTCTGCCTGGGAAGATATTTTGGTGGGCCAATGTCTGCCCTGACTAATAGGTCCCTCAAATTGGTGGGTCTGCGGGTGCATACTAAGATTGGACTCTGAAATTCTGTGACCTGTGGGTATGCCTTCTGTAGGAGGGGCCAGTGGTTACGGATACTGTTAATTATCTTATTGGCGGTCGGGTGAAAAGTATGGACAAATGGGATACGGATTTGTTTGTCAGAGTTTCTCGATTTGGTATTATTACTACGGGTTTGAAGCAACCTCAGGCGCATCTCACAGGAAGCATACTGCTCGTTTCAACAAGCGTCCGCATATATCGATAATCCTATATCCCCAAGCGGCACCAGTTTGATAAAGGCCTAAAGGGCCGAAAAGTCACGTCACACCTATGGTGTTGGGCCGCACTTCCAATAAACAACAAACTTACAAATATTCAATTTGTACTGGATTTACTTATTTCACTCATTAGCCCATGTCTGGGGCACAATATTTGCTTCAGAAATGAATCATCTCCATAATAGGCGTCTATGTAAACAGCTGGATAGGGAGGTCACTGGTGACAGATTCTTAAAAAAAAAAAAAAGATAAAATACAAAACATCTATTTTACTAATAATTTAAAATGCTGTGGGTATTGTGTCCGCACTTCTGCAGTGAGTGGAGAATCCCAGTGTACATGACCTTTGTGGGGGGACAAGACCATACTTGGGTTTCCAATCTCAAACAACCCCTCAAAAATGTTCTTGGAATTATCCACCAATGGTATAAAGAATACTGGACTGAGAAACATATGGCTGCTGAAGGAGTCTGGCATTCAGGGTCACCAGACGACATCTACGCAATGCTTCCAGTGTGATCAACACCGTGTCCATC